>VSMD01112777.1:0-13054 GCA_008750895.1 Mirza zaza
TTCCTTTTCTGGAAGGATACCACATATGCAGCCAAATGGCTCTATCATCCCATTTCCTGCCTGTAGACTCCCAGAAGTCGGACAGCCTGCCTTCGTTTCCCAGAAGTCGGACAGCCTGCCTTCGTTTCATCCCGTCTCTGCCCCTTCAGGCCGAGCTGGCAGCATCTGTGCCGAGGAGGCTGACCAGATCCACAGCCACACAGCTAATCTCTTTAGCAAATGGTTTTCCAGCCACACCTGTGGCCCTGTTTCCAGCGCTCACAATAAGGATAAGCTGAGAATCTTCTAAATCACCAAGCACTGATTTCTTTTTGCTGGGCAGCTCCTTCTTCAATTCACCTCTTTCCTCTCACATTTTACCCAAAGCAGGAAGATGAAGCCAGGCTATGTCTTCACCATTTTGCTTAGAAATCTCCTCAGCTACATATCCAAGTTCATTGCTTATAAGTTCTACTTTCCAAAAAGCAGATGAACACAATTCAGCCAAGTTATCTGCCACTTTGTACAGGGATCTCCTTTCCTGCAGCTTCCAATCACATGTTCCTCGTTTCTGTCTGAGCTCCCACTAGAGGCACCTTTAAAATCACATTTCTACTAACAGTCTCGTAAAGGCCTTTCGGTCAAGGACCTTAACTCTTCTAGCTTCTACCCATTACCAAATTCCAAGCCACTTCCACATTTTTAGGTATTTGTTACAGCAACACCCCATTTCTTGTTCCCAAAATCTACATTAGTTTGCTACGGCTGCCGTAACAAACTACTGTGGACCAGACAGTTTTTACAATAAAAACATATCGCCTCACAGTTCTGGAGGCTAGAAGTCCAAGGTCAAAGTGTTGGCAGGATTGCTCTCTTCTGAGGGCCGTCAGGAAGAATTTATTCCCTCCCTCTCTTATAGCTTCTGGTGGTCTGCTGGCAACCTTTGCTCCTTGGCTTAGAGACACGTCACCCTGATCACTGCCTGCGTCTTCCCGTGATGTCCTCCCCATGTGCCTGTGTCCAAATCTCCCTTTTCCTAAGAACACCAGTCACATTGGGTTAGGGCCCCATCATACTCCAGTCCAGCCTCATCTTAATATAACTAATCACATTTGCAACAACCCCATTTCCAAGTAAGGTCCCACTCTGAGGTACCGGCGGTTAGCAATTCCACATATGAATTTAGGGAGACTCAATTGGCCTAAAGCAAACTGTTTCCATGTATGTCGTATACTTTTTAAATATAGTTCCTTCTTTCTTTAAAAACGAATAATTTCTTGCCTTTAATAGAATCTGATTGCATGAAAGAAAATTTCTACTTTAATAAATATCAGATTTTTTCTAATTAAAGCTTCGTGTTAAATTAATATGCAAAGAAAAACCTAGGGCCATGATAATCTCTGAGATGGAACCAAAGTGTATCTCTGTGATCCCAGAGAAGTGCTAGAGAGCAATATAGCTGGCTAGAAAGGTTATCTTCATAGTTTTTTATAGTTATAACACAAAATAGTTGTATTTGAATCCAATGATATTCAGAATAGAAGTGCGTAGGTATCTGGACAATTGGGGCATCTAGTACACTTCAGATAATATCATCGAGCAGATAGAAGAGCAAGGCGTTAGGGAGAGATTCTTAGATTTGTTGCTGATTACTCAGGAGAACCAAAGGCAAACGCAGGTCTTCTCATTTTAAATCCACTGCATTTTTTACCATGCAATACTCTTTGTCTCAGATCACTCAAAATGGAATTTACCCAAAGTACAACCTTGCCAGCGCACAGTGGAGGAAGGCCTGTGAGTCTGACCTTCATCTTCTCACCTACTCACAAAAGTGGTCTTTGAAAAAGCATCTTTAAAGGTATCTTTGACGATAATGGATAGTATCATATTATCCAGAGACCTGGACAAAGGTCCCTCTATTATATGAGTGAAACCTACATCTGAACAGACTTTTCTTCATTCACAAAGACTGCTGCTCCTAATTTTAATTGAAAGATAAGTGCCCTGAAAATGTGAATGAAAGTAATCTCTGAAACTTTATCTCCTTTCAAAGAAAATGCATAGTTTTAATAAGATATTTGCAAAATATTTTATGGCTTATTTTACATATGCATCCACAGTTATATTTACATTTCAAAGTGCTTTATATCCTTGTGCAGTTCTGAGTCTTTCTCCCATTTGATGAATGGCAGATCAAGACACAGAAAATAAATTCAACTTGCCAAGCTTCCTAATGGTCTAATTGGGACTAGCAAGCAATGTAGCTAGCCATAGGGGTACTAGTTAATAGTAAATAGCTGAAGATCAACTCATGCAGAAAGTCAGCTGAGTTGGTTTTGTGACAACACAGTCATCGTGATTCCACACAGCTATGTACACAACGTCCTAATTTCTTAGTTGCTTCTTGGTCTGCATCCATCTGTGAAGAAATAGAATTGCTTGTTGTCAAACAAAGCATATTCCACAAAGCACTTGTCACCTAAATTGTCAAAAGCAATAGCTGCCTTTTTGGGGAACACTATTGCTACTCTTGTAATTAAGGCAAGGTAGCCAGCTGGCCTTCACACCAAGATACTTTAATTTACTGTACCTGGAAAGCCACTTACGTCAAGAAGAAAAGCATTTCCAGGGAATTCTCCATAAACTGTGAACAGTAGAAAGAATTAAGGCTACGTGCTAGACAACCTGCACAGAACTGTAGGAAGCCTGGGGAACTAGGGGCAATTTCCAATGTAGACATTTGCAAAAATAAGAGTAAGAGTGAGAAAAGAATGACAGTCAAACTTGCTGAGGGCTCAGTCTGTGCCGGACACTGATCCAAAGGCTCTCTGGGTAACAACACATTTGGTCTCCACAGCTGTCCCCAGAGGAGGGGACTATTATTACCAGCCTTCTACAGATGAGAGCACTAGGGTGATGAGTAACTTCTGTGAAATCGAAGAACCAGTGCAAAGCCAAATCAGGGAGCCAACCCAGGCAGCTCGCCTGCAACCACACGCTAAAAGCAGCTTTTTGTGCAAATGGATTTGTAGATCTCAGTGGGCAAATAAAAGTTTTGATTGCTGAAGATGCAGCTAGGATGGCAGGTTATTGTATGGATGTTAAGAATTACATTTATGAAGACTCTGGAGAAAGACTGAAATGTGTTTAGGATAAGTGAGTAAAAAAGAAGACAGAATGGTGTGGACATCTAAATGCATCTTTACATAAATGGAAATAAAAGCAGCAATACACCATTAAACATTATGATTTTAAAAAGTGGTGGGACTTCGTGTTTTTAAACCATAATGCTATGTTCTGTTGGCTAGGAAAAGAACAGAAAGCTATCGCAGACATTTGATTCTAAGTCTCATGAAAAGAGTCAAGGAAGCAAAATTGATATTATTGTCATTATTATTACTCAGGTTAAACAGTTAAATAATAAGTTTTTCAGCAGAAATTCCTGTGGAGAACCCCATCCAAGTTCCAAAAGGCTGAATATATGGAAAGAACATTGCCTAGAAAGCATTCTGACCCCTAGAATAAGAAATGTGCAGAAATATATTCATGCCTCAATGTTAAAGCTAGAATTGCATTAAGTGGTGATTAAAAATAGCTGCAAATTTGAACTAAGCAAAGTCCCAATTGCAGTTTAAACATATTATTTGTTTAATGCATATTTTAAATCTTGCTTACAATATGAATACGGTCAACACTTAGGAATGCAATTGTTTTAATAAAAAAGAAGTTTGAGGAGCAGAGAAAAAAATGCCAATGTGCTTTGTTTGTGTGGAAGCATATGTGAATATGGAAATAGGTGGCCTAACTCTCATTTTTCTCACTTATTCATGTTTAAATTACATCTGTTAAAACAAATACTGTTAAATAATCATCACTAACCTCCTTGATTATAAATTCAAACCTATCCGTGCTGGAAATGTTGCCTTCAATTAAGTCTGGGATAATATTTGTGACTGCTGCGAAGTCCAACTTAAAAATACTTATCTAAAGAAAGAGAGAAAATTCTATTTATCATAATTGAGAGAGGAAAAACAGGGAAAGCTGACTGGCCTCTAGCAGCTATTTCCTACTAAAAACAATCAAACAGGCAAACAAACAAAAAGCACAGCAAAGCAAAGCAAAGCTTGGCACAACACAAGCTTGGTTTGAGTAAAATTTTTGGAGGAAATCTGTGATTGGGCAAAAATTTGCATGTAAGTCAGCCAACGAGTTCACATGGGAACCTGAGGACCCAAGTTTGGAATCCACAGGAATTGTGTAGAGAGCTCTGGGCTTCCATAGTCCACGAAACTGAAGATTTGAGTCATGTTTCTCTAAACATTTGAGATCTAAAATAGCCCCAAATGACATCTGGGCAATGCTGGGGCCCTGATCCAGGATCTTAAAGCTGAGAAAACTGACCCCCACACAAAATGCAATATAGATGAACTACCACCCTAGAACTGAGTCAAATATACCCTCATCTTGACTGCCAGAGTGGTGGACCTACAGCTCAGGATGTCTACAGGGAAGAAAGGGGACTGTTCCTACCTGGACCATATTGGTGCTCAGGTCAGGGGACAGTTGGGACAGAACCCTGAGATCAACATGAAAGTGTAAGGAGTGGTGTCCAGGTCAAGGCAGGTAGAGAGACTAGCACACATACAGTGTCCCGTGTCATCCTGGCCAGGGCATTGCAAGGCAAGAAATAAACTCATCAATTAGCCAACCAGAGGCACCCCTGGCAATGGGTGTTTCCTGCAGCTTCTTGTGACACTCAGGTCTCACTCAAGATCATTGAGAAGGGCCTTTCTCCTATTTCACCTGCTGGGGCAGACGTCCCAAAGCCTCCTGCTCCGGGGTAACTGCCAAGCGGGCTGGGACCCGCTGGTCACATTCACATGGATATGAGCCAACACAGGGCATCTGTGGGAAACCAGAGCCAGATTGGAGAGGAGGATTCTGAGCCACAGAGAGGTTCCAAGGGAGGCAGGCCTCAGACGTGGGGAAGCAGGGGTGATGAATAGGAAAAGTGCATGGTCCAGAATTAGAAATTATAATAGGTCGAAAGTCATAAATCTCTGTCTCCAGGGCAGAATATCCAACAGCACTCAACCAGGCAGGCAGGAATATGGATGACACTGTGAACACTCGGCAGCAGGAAGAAGAGATCCCAAGGTGTAACCCCCCGAGACTTTGGCAGTACGCTACGTGCCAGCCCTCCTGATGGCAATTTGGAAGATCAGATCCCACTGGGATGAGGTGTGAGGAAACCTACGACAGTGAGACACCAGAGAGAAACTGAGCTTCCCAGAGCCAAAGCTCACGCAACAGGCAGAACCCCCACAGGGAGAGGCAATTGTTAGGTTCCCCAATTCTGGTCTGAAGGGAGCTTCACACAATGCAGAGGCTCTGGAGAGACACTGCACCCATTCCATCCAGGTGAGCACGTGACTCACGTGACTCAGGCAGCGCCCTGTGGCACCCGTTAGAGCCCAAGTACCTGTGGAGGGGGGGCAAGAAAATACAACGTGTCCCAAAGATTTTGTGACATGCAGCTGTACTCCATTAGTTTGGCCATTGGCTCCGGGTGGATATCTCGGGGCCAATTGTCCTGAACTGAATTCCGTGTGGGGCTTCCAGAAACTGAGGTCGGAGACTGAAGAAAAGCCGGTTGGTATAAGTACCCCCAGCCTAGTTCCCCGAGGAAGGGGTGAGAGACAGGTGGGTAAGCCTGGCTCTGAGGGCGGAAGTAGTTGCAGAAGCTCCAGCTGGGAATTCCGCTGCCCACCCCGCCACCCTCACGCCCTCACGCATTTTCATCTGCACCCCAGCTGCCTGACAACCAATGCTAGCCACAGATGGCCCAGACTGCCTGGGAAGCCCCATGGGGAAGGGACAAAGACGTCCCCTCTCCAGGCTGTGCCATGGAGGGAGGTCCTCAAACAGAGTCACAGAGGAGAACGTGGCCCATCATCTGCAGAAGAGGCAGTGTCAGGAGGGGTCAGCCAGGGGCCACAGATGGACACTGCTCATCGTCTTTTCTGCCTCCATTCCCTGGAGAGATAATCTGCACTGGAGCCCCTGTAAGATATAAGGAGATGGAAAAAATAGTTATTCACTGGAATCTCAGGAAATTATATGAAAGGCAAAATGGCCTAGCTTGGTTGACTCATGAGAAAAAATTCAAAGGCGGGTGGGAGAGGTCATTGGGTAGAGTGACGGTATAAGGAATAGATTCCCCTTCTCAAGTGAATGCCTGGGCCAGCGAAGGTCCCTGCTGGGATCCAAGTTCAGGAGCTCAGTGGACCACAAGCAGGGGCTATTTGGGGGCGCAGGGGCTGGTGACCGCCCACCATGGCACCTCAGGGTCTTTCATGACATCACACAGTGCACACGATGCTTGGCCGGAGTGGATATTCTCTTTCTGTGGAAATCACCCACCAGAGATCTCTGATCCAGTTGAGATGATAGCCACACCCATAGACATAGAGATGGGGGCATCTACTGAGAAACAAAGCCAGAAAAACATCCTCGGGCTTGTGAGCGCCCAGCTCCATCTCAGGCTGTGGGCCTCGGGGTAAGAGGGGGTGAGCCAGGTTTACCCAAACCTCCGAGGGGCAAGAAGTCCTCTGAGTTTATGAGAGTCGATTTCAACTGAGGAACAGGTTCTCCTAGTAGCTGACTCACTGCCTAGCCCAGAACAAGAATTCATTCGATGTTTATCAAATGAGGGTCGCCTTTTGGTTTTAAACTCTAAGTACCAGCTCTGTGCATGGCAGTGTGCCAGGGCCTAGGTCCTCGTTTCTAAGACTCATACATGAAAAGCACGGACTGTGCTCAGTGACGGCTGATCATGCCACGGTTCCAGGTCAATGTGGCACATGGCAGCGTGATACAGTGGACAGTGAATGTCATGCTGGTCTGGGATACTGGGCAGTGCACCCAGAGGTGTTGCTAAGGTTAGAGATTCATCCAGATCATAAGTGATGTCTGGGGTTTTAGAATCTGAGATTCTGTGTGTGTTGCCGTGTGTGTTAAGCATGAAGGAGGATAGTTTTTATTCCATACCACAAACTTGTGTTTAATATCTTGACAACTATGTCTCAATATGATCACTTTCTTTTGTAATCCTATATATTTACTTTTTATTGGGGTATCCTTTAGACACAATAAAATGTGTGCATGAGTTTTGACAATGGCATATAATCACGTAACCACCGCCCTAACCATGACACAGAACATTTCCAAAACCTCAGGAAGTTCCCTCCTGCCAACCCCCAACCCAAAACCCAACCAGTGCTGCTCTGACTTCTACCACAGTGGATCAGTTTTGTCTGTTCTTGAACTTCACCCAGTATTCTTTCCTGGGTAGCTTATTTTGCTTGATACAATGTTTCCAAGAATTTAATCCATAAGCCATCTGTGGAGTGTGTTCCTCACGGTCCCAGAATGAGGACTCAACTTGGGACATGTTAGGAGAGTTTAATAAACTGGCTACCGAGTCATAGGCAGGGAGCAGCACAGCACCTTGGCGTGAGTTACAAGGAGACTGTATCATTCTCCACCTGAAGGGGAGAGGGGAGGGAGTGAGGAGAGAGGAGACAGCTCCATCAGGTAGGGGGACCTCAGTCCAGGATGCGCCCAGCCTGAGCAGCCACTCAGGAAGGAAGCTGTGAATGACACCCCATCTCTCCCTCTGCCCCTGAGATCCCCACTGGCCCAGCATGACCATGCGCCAGGGGGCGGGAGGCCCTGCTGACTTCCCCCAGAGGCTGCCCAGTAAGGTGGTCTGGAGAGGAATCAGAACGTGTTGGGCACAGGGCAGTGCTTCCAGGAAAAGCCCGGACTGTGGATAAAGGCATAGAGGTGGGACGGCAGGGAGGGGCCATTAAGGAAGTTCTAGGACATTAGCTTCCTTAACCCCCTCCATCCTCAACTTCCTGCCTGTCTTTCTTCTTCCTTCCCTCCCTCCCTTTGAAAATGACTGCAGCTACTGCAGACAATGACTGTATGTTTACCACCATGTGCCAGACACTCTGTTAGGTGCTTTACATACTTATAAATATTTAATTTTGATATTTAACATTTCCCAGGGACTTATTTTGGAAGAATGATTATCCCCATTCTACAGACTAAAAGACAGAGGTTCAGAAAGTTTGCCTGTGGGGCTACAAGGTAAATACACCACTGTCCCACCCAGACAAACAACCCACGAACACAGAAAGCTGTAAGACCCAGCGGTGCGGGAGAAATGACAGCCAAGGCACCCACCAGGCTGGAACTGCCCGGGAGCAGCGTGGAGGGGAGACGCAAGGCACGTGAACAGCAGCGCCAGGCAGACAGGGAGAGACACCAGCTGCCAGTTTGGAAAACAGAAATCATCCGTTCTGAGGTGATGAAGGTTACTGCAAAGAAAAGGGGGTGAGAGATGAATGAGACAGAAAGGTAGTAAATGCTGAAACTCTGAGTTTCCTTCCATAGACAATAAGAAAGCAGTGAAAATTTTAACCAAGGGATCTACAGAATCACAATGGATTTTCTGGAAAATGTCTTGGGTCAGTGGGCAAAATGGATGAGCTGCCACAGAGACAATTGGGAAGTTATTGTAGTGACCCAGGAGAGCGATGGGACTGGAGTGGTGGCTGCCGCAACGGGAAGAGACAGTCCCGAGATAGATTGGGAGGGAAACAGTCGCTAGGACTTGGCACCGGGCGGACAGGGTCCTAGAAGAACAGTGGGAGTGAAAAACAACTGGCGAAGCCCAGCTGTGGGCAGATGGGCACAGGAGGGAGGAGCTCATTGGGGGGGGGGGGAGAGCCAGGGCAGAACCAGAGCTGAGGGAAAGAGAGACGCAGGAGTGGTTCACAAATCGCACCAAGGCGCCTGCCCTGCGAAGCAGCCAGAAGAGCCCTTCTGCAAACCACGTGGCGGGAGTGGGAGGGAGCTGGCAAGGAGCTCTCTTCAGAGAGGCAATGGAGGAGATGGCTGAGGGAGGAAGAGTGGGCAAGAGAAGGGCCGCCCAAGGGTGAGATCCCGAGGTTGCTATGTGCTCAGCTGGGCGGTCACCATGGTGCAAAGACCAAGGACTTAGCGATAGTCAAATGACTTTCTGGCTGGGTAAGTTTTCTTTGGGGCAAGGAGACGGGGTAGAGGATATTTCAGAAGTATTAATATAATAATACTCCTTAAGCCATAGACGGCATGCTCACTGTCCTCAAGTCAGAAAGTGCTGAGGGCACTTTATTTCTAGACCATTCTTTGTTTAGATCAAATCATCAGGAATCGTGCTTCTGGGAAACGCTGCCCTACACACTTATTAAATATGCAGCCATGCCATTTGTTTGGGTTTTTTCTTAAGGGTAACAATTAACCTTTAAAAAGTGTGACCTTTCCAAAGAGGTAGGCCTGTTGGCGGAGCTCTCCAAGGTGCTGGGTAAATGTTTCAGAGGGTCCTTTGCTTCACAGGAACCTCGGACTCCGAGCTGTAATGGTTTCCTTAGCCTGTACTGCTGTAGCTCTTTGAAATGGTTCACTTGCTTGATATTTTTAATTTGTGAAATGAAGCCATCAACTGGAGTCGCGGGGGTCACCCCCTGCCACAGCAAGATGGGAGAAGGATGCAAAGCTGGCGACACAGGTGCTCACATCTCACAAATTGCCAGGAACACATGCTCCGTGGCAGAGCCTGGTTTGTGACTGTCCTCTGTAGCTTATCCTCAATCACTGCCCAGAGGCTCAGCCCTGCCCCAGCCGGGGCCAGTGGGAAACCAGCCTGACAGCCTCTTTCCCTAGCACCAGGGACATTGGTCACTCCATGCACCACCGCAGTGATCTTTCTGCTTGGTAACCTCACTGTGTCATTTCCCCAGTTAAAACCTCCAGCGATTCTGTGATTATCCAGGACATGAGCAGAGCCCTGAGATCTGGCCTCCGCTCACTTCTCCAGCCTTATCTGCCCCTCCCCGACCTGCCCCTCCCTCATGCACAAACACTGTTCTTAAGCCAAGCCAAAGTCCCCGCGGCTCCCCCCGTGCTCGGCTCCCAGACAGCCCTCCAGCTCCTCACTGGCACTCGCCTGTTCATCCTTCTGACCCAGCTCAGGTGTTGCCCCTTTCCATGAAGCTAGCTGGCCCTTTTCACAGCCGTAGCATTCTACAGACACCTGTCTCCCAGCGGGGCTCTGCTCTGTCCTATTCATTGTGTGACGTGGTCCAAGCGCCCTCAGACCCACACAGGGAGGAGCACCTTAAGGAAGGTTTGCACAATCACTACAAGAATAAATAAATGATGACACCTCTTCCCCCAAGGAATGCACATAAAAAGCACACAGCACAACTGTCCTGGACATTTCTGGGAAATGAAGACACTTCCGGTATCAGTAAGATCCCAACAAATGCACGATGCTGGGCACACGAAGGGCTAAACTGAAGGGAGCTGGGGAAAGGATGGTGGATGGGAGTGTGCTGCAGACGGAGAGAAACCACGCAGGTGAAGTGCGTGCTGAGGGGCTGGGTCACCATGACATACATGAAAAGCCACCACATACCTGAGAAGACGGTGCTCGGCAAGCCTGGACCGAGCGCATCCGTACACCACATGCTAGACGGTGGCCACTGAGCAGTGGGTACGGCAGAGCCCCCCTCCCGGGAGCTCAGAGTCCAGTGGGGAAAGAGAGAAAGGCAGTCAGCAAGGCCCCTGAAGGGAGAAAATGGCCAGCGCCCCTGTGAGGCAGAGGGGGCTACTCAGAACTCAGCCTGGAGTGGAGGCTGGTAGGGAGGAGGCCAGTGAGGGGGACGCCAGTGGAGAGGAGGCTGGCGGGGAGGAGGCCGGCAGGAGGAGCCCTGAGGGAGATGTGCAGCACGAAGGGCACCTTTGACAGGTCCTTTCACCCCGCTGCAAGCAGCTCTGCACAGTTAGAGCCCAGGATCCCACCGCGGGGGCTGAGAGAGGAGGCCAGAGGGCCCAGCAGTGGTGGACTACAGGGGCCTTTACACGGCAAGCTAAGGAGTTTAGATCTTCTAGTCTGACGAGGGACCCATTCCTAGAGGAGCCATAAAATGCATTAGCAGCACTAAATGTGGATGTGAGGAAGAAAGGAATGAGAGAGAGACCTTGTGGGCACAAGCATCACTAGGTGCCCGATTAAACACTCCCACCTACAGGCCCGGCGGGCCCCACGCACAGCAAGGCTCTCCCGCGGCCACACGTCCCAGGGAAGCGCAGGGGAGC
This sequence comes from Mirza zaza, assembly GCA_008750895.1. Taxonomy (NCBI): domain Eukaryota; kingdom Metazoa; phylum Chordata; class Mammalia; order Primates; family Cheirogaleidae; genus Mirza; species Mirza zaza. Next base: position 11,191 of record VSMD01112777.1, read on the forward strand.
TCACGCTTCGCCTGTCAGTCGGTGCTGGAGAGAGGTCTGTGGCCAGAGGCAGGCCACGTGGCAGCAGAGGGCCACAGCCGGTGGTCAGTGAGGCTCTCCCGAGGGGAACGTTGGACAAAAATCCCCTCTACTCAACGCCCACCTGTGCAAGAGAATGGATGAAGAGGATTCATTACCTCGGGAGGCCAGCAAGATCGTCTGCCCTTATCAGATAATGAGCGTGCTCTTCCGCGCCGGGCATGAAGGCCAATCTATTCCAACCCCGATCCCAGATGGGATGGGAAATGCGGCATCATCACAATCTGTTCTTTACAGGAAGAAAAAGAGCCTCCATAAATTCCAGACACAATTAGAAATGCAAAGGTAACAGTCATAGAGGGAGAAGGAGGGGAAAAAAAATATTGGTTCTAGAGAGACAGTTAGCAGTGAGAAAATATTAATATTGATTTCTACTTTTACTGCAGCAATAGTAATCAGGCTGAGCTGGCGACTCAATTAACACACCGAGTTTTAACCAGAGCACCCAGAGCAAAGTTGGCTGTGCTGAACACATTAAAAGTCTGCTCGAATCAATTTAAAGTAATTTCCCCTCTTCCACGGTTGTGATGAATTTATTAGCAGACTTGATTGCAAGGATTACGCGGCCCCCACACCCCGCCTGTGAATGTGTAGCTGAGAGGCCTCAATATCCCAGGGCCACTAACGCAAGAACCGACGCAGGGACGGGGCAGAGACAGGGAACCAGGTGCCTGGACACCTGGCTCCCTCAGCACACCTGGGGGCTGCCCAGGGATGGCGGTGTCGGTGCGGGCACAGGCGGGGTCTACGCAGGCATCGGTCTGTGTCACACCTCCCGTGGCCAGCAAGAACGGGCCAAGAAAACCAGGACCAAAGTCAACGCTCACGGCAGCCAGAGTGTCACCACATTCCAACTAGAAGGAAATATGGAAAAGAAAGCAGGTGGCTACAGGATATAGAAGGAACAGCAACCGCAGCCCAGTTTGAAACAAGCACTGGGGTGACCAGGAGAGGACGTGGGAAGTCGAAGGGGACAAAGGGGCAGTGACCAGGCTGAGGCGCTCTGGAGCCCTGAGGCTCGGCACGAGGACGTAGTCAATATCCCTGCGTGGGACACCGAGAACTTGCTCAGAGAGTAGATTTAGGGGCTCTTACTACAAAAACAAAGGTAGCTGTGGAGGGTGATGGATATGTTAATTTGCATGACTACGGTGACCATTTCACCACATTTCATATATCATTTCCTCCTATGATATACACAGATGTATGTCAAAACATCGTATTGCACACCTGAAATATATATAATTTTATATATATAATTAAAGAAACACAGCCACTAAGTCCCCTGAATTCCACCTCTAAACAGTTCCCCTGGCAGCTCTGCCCTGCCTCCACCGCACCCTCCCAGCGCAGGCCTCCGTGCCCCGTCCCCTGTGTCCTCCTGGTCCATCGCCCTGAGATGAGTCCTGTACCGGCCTCGCCCAGCCTCCCTTGGAGCAGTGCCCCCAGGACGGCATGTCCAAGGCAAAATTATCAATGCGTCAGAGCTCCTGCTCAACAGTCCCCTGTGGCTCCCATGGCTCTGAGCAAGCTGGAAGGCGAGCGCGCCTGCAGCTCCTCTCCCACCAGCCCGCCCACCCACCGTGCTGTCTTCCAGTCCCCGTCCCCGTGGTTCCCAGGGCACATGCGGGGCATTTCGCTCCTCCACGTCCACCTGCCGGTATCCGTCAGGGAAGCCCGGCTGCCGTGACAAGCAGCCCGCACCTCACGCCTCCGCACCAGGGCGGCTGTGTCCTCACCTCCCCATCCAGTGACCGCCACCGCACTTGGCATCCGGGACCAGGCT
>VSMD01112782.1:0-28875 GCA_008750895.1 Mirza zaza
TAACCTAAAGTGTAGAGACAGGTAATGCTTCCCTGTAGAATTGAGCTTTTAGCTGAAACTCAAAGGAAGAATAAGAGTTGGCCAGATGAAGTGGTGGGGTCAGAGGATTTCAGCCTGGAGAGCATGGTAAGTTCAAAACATGGAAGGAAGTTCCATGTGGCAGGCTCATAAGAAGTGAGATGGCAAAAGATGTGGGCAGAGAGATGAGCAGGGGTCAGATCTTATATGCCTTGTTAAGGGGTTTGGGGCTTTGCCCTGAGGTTAAACCTGGGAGTGAAATAAGCCAATCCCATTGGCTGCTATGTGGAGAATGCATTGGAAAGGGGTAAGAATAGGAGGTTTACTAGGCTTTTGTGGTAGTCCAAGCAAAAGATTATAGTGACTTGAAATAGGATGGTGACAGTGAAGAGAGAGGGATGGATGGCTTCAGGAAGTATTTAGGAAGTAAAATTCATAGGACTTGGTTGATTATACGTGGAGGGTGAGAGTGAGGAGGAGGCTAGTGTCAAGCATCATTTCCAGGTTTCTGACGGAAGCACCTGGGAAAGTGTGGTCTCTGATTGAGGTATTAAACACTGAAGGAAGGGGATGTTTATAGGGGAAGTAGAGGCATCTGGAAAACATCTAGATGATGGGAAGTTAAATGAATCAGCATAAAACTCAAGGGATATCTAGGTTGAATATAGAAAGTTTGGGATAGTCAGCATAATGATGGTAGATGAAGTCACAGAAGAGGATGACATTGCCTTGGGGATATCTGCAGAATGAGGATGTAAGAATGCCTAATACAGTGCTCCAGGCTTCTCTCCACATTTAAAATTGCTGTGCATGTATATATGCACACACAAATTATACCTTTAGTATATATTTTCAGAATGTGTTCAAATTATATTAGCTGTGTCTTGAGTTAGAGCACATCATTAGACATACATTAACTTATTTTATTTTTTAATTCTTCTTGGGTGTTATTATGTATGAGGCACTATGCCGTTAAATGCTGGTGATTCACAGACCTAAGTTATAGGTTCCGCTTTCAAAGCATATGCTGATTCTCTGCAGAGACAGAAAAAGAGACAAGTGTTTTCTAGATGCTATGATAGAGGTAAGCATGGGATGTTATGGGAGCACAAACCAGCCATAGTGTGGGGCTGTGAGTGAGGAAAGCTTCCTGAAGGAGCTAAGACTTGAATGGAGCCCTAAAAGATAAGCCCATATTAGCTAGGCAGATGAGTTGGAGAAAGAAAGTCTCTTACTACCACTGTATCACTTCTCACAGTTTCAGATGCTGTGTAAAGGTCAAATCATGGGAAAATTGTAAAGTGTCCAGTGGATTTAGCATTTAAGAGGTCAGGTGGGATCAGGAGACAGATGAGAGAGGTTGGTTGGTCGTGGCAGGTTGACAAATGAATGGGAAGAGAGAAGTCAAATACGCTCCTTAAGGCAGGGTCTGAGTTTTATTTTTTTTTATTTTTTGAGACAGAGTCTCGCTTTGTTGCCCAGGCTAGAGTGAGTGCCGTGGCGTCATCCTAGCTCACAGCAACCTCAAACTCCTGGGCTCGAGCAATCCTGCTGCCTCAGCCTCCCGAGTAGCTGGGACTACAGGCATGCGCCACCATGCCCAGCTAATTTTTTTATATATATATTAGTTGGCCAATTAATTTCTTTCTATTTTTAGTAGAGACGGGGTCTCGCTCAGGCTGGTTTTGAACTCCTGACCTCGAGCAATCCGCCCGCCTCGGCCTCCCAGAGTGCTAGGATTACAGGCGTGAGCCACCGCGCCCGGCCCAGGGTCTGAGTTTTAGTATCTTAGTAACCTCTATGTCCTGCACAGTCCCTGGCACTTGGTGTTTGTTACATTAGCTTTGGACAGAATAGTGACACCTCCTTCTCTGAGATAAGATGAATATATGAATATATTTTTAAATTTTTTTTTTGAGGTAAAATATACATATATACTGTCTTTTTCTTTTGATGTGTCCTCACTGTGAGCATTGTCCTATTTTTAAGCATGACAAGATGGTCCAGGCTCATCTTGTGCTTCTCTGCCTCAGCCCTGGAATCAGCCATTCTTCCAAGGGTCCCTGCTTCCTAGTGGAGAATGGTATTTGAAAGCCAAGGTCTAGGTGCTAGATGTGCTCATTGCTGTTGGGATATGATTGCTGCCAGGCCCTTTCAGTGGATAGAGCTAAAGAATGTCTGTGTGTACACACACTGTCCACATCTATATTTATTTTTATATCTTTATATATTGAAAACCATCTGTTTGTACTGACACCTCCAATTCCAGTACAAACTAAAAGATTAATTCTAGTTTTTCCCTTTCCATATTTGTAACTGCCTTCATCACTGACAAATCTCACTCCCATTACCCTCAATGTATTAATATTTACTTACTGGTCAACCCCAAATCACCTGTTGTCACATCCCAAACCCCTCACATAGACTGATACCCCTCTCTGTCCCTTCATCCCAGGCACATGTGACTACTGCTAAAACCTATTGGTTTTTAGATTAAATCATTCAGAAAGGAAGGGCTGGAAAGGGCTCATTTCTTTTTATGGCTGCGTAATACATATTTTGTGTATGTACCATAGTTTATTCAATTCCTATTGAAGGACATTTGGAGTACTTTGAAATAGTGCTGCAATAAATAGCCATATGCATAAGACTTTTTGTATTTTTGTCAGTGTGTCTTTGGAATAGTTTCTTGTAAGTGAGATTATTGAGTTAAAGGGTAAAAAGCACGTGTAATTTTGTTAGATATTGCCCTATCCCTTCTGCCACCAGAAATGTCTGAGAGAGCCTGTTTTTACCCCACAGCCTCATGTTGTCAGACTTTTGTCCTAGGAGCGAGTTTAGAATTACATCACTTTCAGCATCTTGGGATGATGTTCTTCTTGTCTTGGAGGTTTGAGCTTCTTTTAAGTTCTTTGTTCTTTTGTATGTTGTCCACTTCTAGAAATCAGTTTCTTCTTTAGGATGGTTGTTTTCCTTAATGGAAAAGACAAACAAAATAGGTGATTAGTTCAGCCTGCTTATTAGTGTCATATTTGTTGAACGAATGGGTAAACCTATTGACTCACTGTCATGTGTCTGCCAGAGCCTTGAGTTGTGGTTACCTATTGGCTGTGGCAGTTCAGACATCCCATCTGCATTCAGCACAGAAAGAAGGTGGAGGGACTGGTACCAGCCACTTCAGCACCCTTCTAAAAGGAAAGAAAAAGCTTTCCAAGAACCACTCGCCTTTTGTGGTCAGGATACTTATACCTTAAATTTTTAGTTCTTTTCAGTGGGAAGATTGGACAAGATACATAGTCTTTTATGCTGCTGGGAATGCAAGTCCGATTTCTATTTCACTCTGAAAACTTTGTACCTTTACTTTTATAAATATAAAAATTAAAAGTGAATATATGGGGCCGGGCACGGTGGCTCACACCTGTAATCCTAGCACTCTGGGAGGCGGAGGCGGGAGGATTGCTCAAGGTCAGGAGTTCGAAACCAGCCTGAGCAAGAGTGAGACCCCTGTCTCTACTAAAAATAGAAAGAAATTAATTGGCCAACTAAAAATATATAGAAAAAATTAGCCGGGTATGGTGGCGCATGTCTGTAGTCCCAGCTACTCGGGAGGCTGAGGCAGGAGGATCACCTGAGCCCAGGAGTTTGAGATTGCTGTGAGCTAGTCTGACGCCATGGCACTCTAGCAGGGGCAACAGAGTGAGACTGTCTCAAAAAATAAGAAAAACAAAAGTAAATATACGAATAGACTATTAAAAACACTCCCTCCAAACCTACTTTTCCAAGACAATTATTGTCAATAGTTCAGGGCATATTCTTTTATGTATATACTTGATATTTAATCATAATTTTTAAATATTACCATCATCCTTATTTGTCATTTGAATATGAGGCTATATATACTATTCTATAGCTGGATTTTTTTCATTTAGTATTTTCTAGATATTTTTCCCCGTCAGTACATGCAGACGTGCTCCTTCTTTCTAACTGGTAGGCCGCATTCTGTACTTGTTATTCTCCTGCCCTCGCAGATCCATCATCCACCTTCTTTCCGCTGTGTGTTGGTGGCTTACCTTTATGAATGGAATCATCTGGACTTCCTGGCCCTCTGGCTTCTGCTTGGGATCAGCTGATAAAAGGCACCCACAGGAGAGTAGAGGGTGAGTGGTGAGAGAGGTCAGAGTGTTTCCCATCTCCCACTGCCCCTTGCCATGATCCTAGTAGCAGCTGTGCTCCTCTGTGGCCACTGCTCCTATTGAGTGGTCTCTCTTCTCCAGCCAGTTTTGCTGGCTCCAGTGACATCCTTCTCTTCTCTGCCCTTCCAAGCCGAAGGGCAGAAGTAGCTTTCTGCTGTGACCAGTCCCTAGATCCTTTACCATCCCTTTTTGGTTGCTTTACAGCCTACTCACACTGCTGTAAAAAATCCTGCCATTAAGCTTCTTCCTTCAGTTTACTCCTTTGCGTGTGCCATCTGTTTCCTGCCAAGACCTGAACTGATGCCACCGTGACACCTACCGTAATTCATTTGTCAGGTTCCCTATTGTGGAGCATTTGAACTGTTTCTAGTATTTTGTTCTTGTTATCAGTGTTACTAATGAACATTTGCGTACATGTCCTTTTTAGTATTTGGTGGCGTTTTGAGGAAAAAGTCATAGAAATGCTGGGTCAAGGTGTGTGAATGTTGTAAATTTCAATAGCTACTTAATTACTCCTGGGTCTACCAGTTTACATTTCTATGGTGTGGTGTTTGATATTTTCAGTATTAAAAAGTTATTGAGCCAATACTTGTGACTTATAACAAATATGTTAAATTCAAAAGTGTGTAAAGAAAGAAGTAGAAGTCCTCCCCAGTCCCATCCACTTCTCATCACCACATCCTACTCCTTAGAGGTAACCATGCTGACAGTTAGCTATGTAGCCTGTCAGACTCTTTCCCCCTTTTAATATTTGTATGCCTAGCATAGAATAAATGGAATCCTACTCCTTAGAGGTAACCATGCTGACAGTTAGCTATGTAGCCTGTCAGACTCTTCCCCTCTTTTAATATTTGTATGCCTAGCATAGAATAAATGGAATAAATTTGTATATATGTATATGTAAAGCAGACTCATTCATATATGTGTGTGTATGTATTTCTTTATCTGAGAGAACTCATTTCTAGACTCCATTCTGTTCATTGATCTATTTTTTTCCTGCGCCAGTACCCATCTATCTTAATAATTATAGCTTTGACGATATAAAGGATATGAGAAACCAAGGAGAGGGGAAGGCAGGAGGGTGGATATGGGATAAAAATTTAACCTATTGGGTATAATGAACACTATTCTGGTGGCGGGGCACACCAAAAGCCTGACTTAAGCATTATACAAGATACCCATATAATAAAAACACTTTAATTAATATTAATTAATTAATATTTTGAAATATAAAAAAATTATAACTTTGAATTGGTTGCATTCCAATATATAACTTTGAATTGGTAAGGCAAATTTTCATCTCATTATTTTTCATTTTAAGAAATTTCTTGGGTTGTCTTGGGTATGAACTCTTCAGATTATCTTTGTATCCAACTTCAAAAAATTAATGGATTTTGACTGGAATTAAACTGAATTTATGAAGAACGACATTTCAGGGGAACTGACATGTTTCCAATATTGAATCTTCTCACTTAAGAACCTATTATTATTTGCTTTTATCAGTATTAGGACTCAAAAAAAAAAAAGAAAAAGAAAAGAACCTATTATGTCTCTTTATTAACTCAGATCTTTTATGTCCTTCGATGAAAGTCTTGCCCATTTCTTGCTAAGTTTACTTTTAGGTATTTTATAGATTTTGTTGCCATCACAAATGGAATTTTTTCACCTTACATTTTCTAATTTATTATTGCTGGTATAGTTTTTAAGAAGCTGCTGATTGTTGTAAATTAATCTTACAATCATCGCTTCTTGGCCTTTTGGCTAAGATCAAGTGTAATTTTATAATCACCTGTTTTATTGAACTTCCTATTAGTTCTAATGATTTTTCAGTTGATTCTCTTGGCTCTTCTAGGTGGACAATTATGTAATCTGCAAATTATAACTTTTAGTCATTTCATTATTAATATCTAGACCTAATTTGTTTCTCTTGTGTTATTTTGTGGGTAGAATATCTGATTAGGGGTTGGGGGTGGGGCCTGATCCAGGGAAGTCTTCTCCACTGATGTTACATTTTATATTTAAGGTGAGTATCAAAGGATGTGCAGCAGGTGCAATAGCCAGCTAGGTGGAGAAATGTATTCCAGATAGGCCTTGAGGAGAGAGACATCAAGGCAGTGTTCAATGAATAGAAAGAAAAATGACATGATCATAGGGCACAGATGAGGTTGGGAGAAGCAAGAGATGGAGAAGTAAATAGGGGCTCAGTCAGAAGCTGCTAGGCTTTAAGGGGAAATTACTTTATTCAAAGGAATTGAAAATGTAATGAAAAGTATGTTAGGCAGAATGAGTCCCTAAAGATATCCACACCCTAATCCCTGGAACATATAAATGTATACCTGACATGGCACAAGGGACTTTGCAGATGTAATTAAGGATATGGACGTTAAAATGGGGTGATTATCCTGGATTATTCAAGTGGGCCAAATATAATAACATGAGCCCTGAAAAGCAAAGATGTTTCTCTGGTAGGAAGCAGAAGCAAGATGCGGTAGAAAGGGAAATTTGAAGGATCCAAAGAGTGAGAGAGGCTGAGGGCATCCACATGGAAAGCATTAAAAGGACCACAGGAGCAAAGGCTGGCCCCTGTCTGGTAACCAGCAAGGAACTGGGGGCCTGTAGTTACACGAACTGAATTCAGCCAACAGCCTGAATAAGCTTGGAAGTGGATTCTTCTCAAGGGCCTCCAGAAAGGAACACAGCCCTGCCGACTTTCCTTGGATTTGTCCTTGTGAGACGCTAAGCAAAGGACCCAGCTGAGCCACACTATACCCAGATTTTGACCTTCAGTACGCTGAGATAAATCTGTATTGTTTTAAACTGCTAAGTTTGTGGTACTCTGCTACAGCAGCAGTGGAAAACTAATAAAAAGGGGTTTAAGCAGGCAAATAACATTATCAGATTTTGTATTATTAAAAGACTTCTTGTGCTGCAGGGAAAATGGATTTGGAGAATGTAAATTTGGAGGCAGGGAAACTTGTTTGTGGGAATACAGTTATGGCACAGACTAGGGTAGTGATTGTGGGAAGGGGGATATGATTTAAGATTTATTTGGAGGTTAGAATTGCCAGAACTTGGTCATTGACTAGATGTCGGGGATTGGGGTGGGGAAGCAAGGATGACTGCTGATTTTTGGCTTAAGTGCTGGATGATGGTGACACCACTCCCTTGAGCAGGTTGGAAGATGCATGTCATGAAAGTGGTAACTCTAGGTTGTTCTTCATTTGGGAATTCTGTCTATAGATACTTTATTCTTAGATAGAATATATCAATAAGATGAGTACTTTATCTTTTAAGAACTAAACTGTTTTGTTTTGTTTTTAGGTCATGTAGGAAATTGTAAATCATGTGAAGATGGGACTCTTGGTATTTGTGCGCAATCTGCTGCTAGCCTTCTGCCTCTTTCTGGTACTGGGATTTTTGTATTACTCCGCATGGAAGCTACACTTACTCCATTCCAGTAAGTATGGTCACTGTAGCCTACCCCGAGAAAAGCCCATTGCAGGTCAGTTACTGGTTTTTCATGTGGCTTCAGTGCTCTCATATTCTTCAGAGTTGAGCAGTGAATATAAACTGAATGTTTCTGGGACTAGGCTTAGAAATTGCTTACCATTTTAGTTGGTGTAGGCTAGGCACTTTGATGCTTTTAAAAAACTGCATGCCATGGCAAATATCAGGTTTGTTTTTTTTTTTTTCCAGAATATTACAGTACAAACATTTTGGTTACATAAATTGCTTTTGTACAGTTTGAGTCAAAGTTATAAATGTACCCATCACCCACATAGTGTGCATTGTACCTGTTAGGTGTGAATTTACTCATCTTTTCCTCCCCCCCCCCACCTACTTGATTTCTGATGAGTTTTATTTTTATATGTGCATGTAAGTGTCCAATTTAATGGTGAGTACATGTGGTGTTTGTTTTTCCATTCTTGTGACACTTCACTTAGAAGAATGGTGTCCAGTTCCATCCAGGTTAATACAAGAGGTTCACCATTTTTTTCATGGCTGAGTAGTACTCCATGGTACACATATACCACATTTTATTAATCCACTCATGTATTAATGGGCGCTTGGGTTGTTTCCATATCTTTGCAATTGTGAATTGTGCTGCTATAAACATTTAGTTGTAGGAGTCCTTTTTAGAAAATGTACTTTTTTTCCTTTGGATAAATACCCAGTATTGGGATTGCTGGATCAAATGGTAGGTCTACTTTTAGTTCTTTGAAGTATCTCTATACTACTTCCATAGAGTTTGTACTGGTTTGCAGTCCCACCAGCAGTGTATAAATGTTCCTGTCTATCTGCATCTATGCCAGCATCTGTTATTTTGGGATTTTTTGAGAAATGCCATTCTTACTGGAGTTAGGTAATATCTCATTGTGGTTTGATTTGCAATGATTAGAGATGTTGAGCATTTTTTCATATTTTTTTTTTTTGGCCATTAGTCTATCTTTCGAAAAGTTTCTGTTCATGTCTTTTGCCCACTTTTTTTTTTTCCATTTACAAACATGTTTAATGGCAGCATTTTTTATGTTAAAGAAAAACAAAGTTCAAATGCCCAACAATGACATTTAACACTCGGTACACATATGAATAAAGATAAAAAGCTGCTAAACTGCATTAAATTAAAAGTATTACAAGCACATGGGTACATTGAGCTGTAACTCAGGCTCTCCCCACCAGGCAATGACAACACACTGGACCACTAGCTCTGCTGGTTCAGAAAAAGTGTTTGGCCTGTGGCTCCACACTTTTAATCCTAACCTGGTTCCAACTTCAGGAGCCCAATCCATGCCTTCGGTTACCTGAGACTTTTAAGCAGCAGTATGAACCTTAAATGCCACCACCGAACAAAGCGAAGGCTCTTACAAGATTCCAAATCTGTTACTTAAAATACCTTTCAGTTAAAAAGGAGGAGAGAAGAAACTTATCAGAACAAGGCCACCTAGGAATGTTCTTAACCTCTCCATTCAGCTTTTGGCTGACATGCTAAACTATAAATAATAAATACAACCTTTCCCCAGCAGCTTCTGGGGCTTGGTCTACAGTGTTCGGAAAGATACATTGCCTAACCGGTCAGGCTAGTGATGTAGCTTCAGCGGCCTCTGAAAATGAGGCCTCGCCAGCCACCAGTGGACAGATACAATAGTATCCAGCACCAGTCCTTGGGCCTTCCCTCCCAAGTTCACAAGCAGGATCCATGTGAGGGAAGCAGCCCATATTTCTGTTGGAGGATGGCTGTCGTACTTTCCAGGGCACAGCCTGGACGAATGATGCCAAAGTTTCCAGGTACAGATAAATCAACCACAATTGAGCCGAGGCAACACTCAGCACTCTGGCCATCCCCAATTGATCCCCTATCAATGACCAAGGACAAATGAGGCCAGAGGTCTTGGAACTCTTCAACATTCAGAGAACTGCCCTGGGAGCTGAGGTTGGCACTAGTGAGAGCAAGAGATCCCCCAAACATCTGGGCCAAGTCTTGCATAAAGGCGTGGTGAAGAATCCAGATGCCTACAAGAAGAATAAAGGGGTTCAGATCCTTGTTGAGAGTCTCCGAGCGTTCCATCACCAGGCTCACTGGTCCTGGCAACAGGTCTTTCAGGAGCTCCTCAGGTACTCTTACATGGCAGTACCTGGGAAACAAAGGAGCATAAATCCATTCAAATTGAAGGGCCACTGGCAGTCCTTTCACATATTCTAGGCAGACCCAGGAAAAGGGTCCATCTCGGACTACAACAGCTGCACTGCTGTGATACTGGGTTAGCAGTATCGAAGTCAGTGTTTTGTTTTCTTCAAGATATTTGCTACTGTATAAAGCTACTGTGTTTGTTTCCTGTTTTTCTTCTGCCCCGGTTAGCACAAAAGCACCAAAAGAATAGGGCTCCTGCCTGCCTTGTGCATCACTGCATCCCAGCATGTCATTCGGGGCCGGGCACACATTAAGCGCTCAGTACACATTTCCAGTTCCGGATTCTCTGGTGAACCTGGACACGCCTTTTGCCCACTTTTTAATGGGGTCGTTTGATTTTTTTTTTTTTTTTTTTTGCTGATTTGCTTGAGTTCTTTGTAGATTCTAGTTATCAGACCTTCCTTGGATGTATAACATGCTTTTAGTTTCTCCCATTCTATAGGTTGTGTATTCACTCTGTTGATTGTTTCCTTGGCTATGCAGAAGAAACTTTTTAATTTGATCAGGTCCCATTTGTTTATTTTTGTTGTTGCTATGATTGCTTTTGGGGTCTTCGTCATAAATTCTTTCCCTATGCCCATGCCTATAAGAGTTTTTCCAACATTTTCTTCTAGAATTCTTATAGTTCAGTGCCTTCACTTTAAGTCTATTATCCATCATGAATTAATTTTTGTGAGTGGTGAGAGGTGCAGATCCTGTTTCAATCTTCCACATGTGGCTACCAGTTTTCCCAGCACAATTTATTAAACAGGGATTCTTTCCCCCATTATATGTTTGTGTCTGCTTTGTCAAAGATCAGATGCAATATGAAGATGGTTTTATATATGAGTTCTCTGTTCTGATCCATTGGTGTATGTCTCTATTCTTGTGTCAATGTCATGCTGTTTTGGTTACTATAGCTTTTTAGTATACCTTAACGTCTGATAAAGTGAGGCCTCTTGATTTTTTCTTTTTGCTTAATATTACCTTGGCTATTTGGGCTCTTTTCTGTTTCCATATGAAGTGTAGAATTAGTTTTTCTAGCTCTGCAAAAAATGACATTGGGATTTTAATGGGAATTGCATTGATCTGTAAATCACTTTAGGTAGTATAGACATTTTAACAATGTTGATTCTGCCAGTCCATGAACTTGATATGTTTTTCCATTTGTTTATATCCTCTGCAATTTCTTTTCTCAGTGTTTCATAGTTCTCCCTGTATAGGTCTTTTACTTCCTTGGTTAAATATATTCCTAGGTCTTTTATTTTCTCTGTTGCTATTGTGAAAGGTATTGAGTCTTTGATTTGATTCTCAGCTTAACTGTTATTGGCTTATAGGAATGCTACTGATTTGTGTGCATTGATTTTGTAACCTGAGACTTTGCTGAATTTATTTATCAATTCCAGGAGTCTCTTGGCAGAACCTTTGGGCTTTTTTAGATATATTAATAAGATCATATCATCAGCAAAGAGCAATAGTTTGACCTCTTCTTTCCCCTTTTGGATACCCTTGATTTCCTTTTTTTGCCTGATTGCTCTTGCTAGGACTTCCAGCACTATGTTCAATAGAAGTGGTGGCAGTGGGCAACCTTGTATGGTTCTATTTCTAAGCAGGAATGCTCTCAGTTTTTCCCCATTAGGTATGATGTTGGCTGTGGGTTTGTCATATATGGCTTTTATAATTTTGAGGTATGTTCCCTCTATACTTACTTTGTTTGTTTTTTTTTTTTTGAGACAGAGTCTCACTTTATTGCCCAGGCTAGAGTGAGTGCCGTGGCATCAGCCTAGCTCACAGCAACCTCAAACTCCTGGGCTCAAGCAATCCTGCTGCCTCAGCCTCCCAAGTAGCTGGGACTACAGGCATGTGCCACCATGCCCGGCGAATTTTTTCTATATATAGTAGTTGGCCAATTAATTTCTTTCTATTTATAGTAGAGATGGGGTCTCGCTCTTGCTCAGGCTGGTCTCGAACTCCTGAGCTCAAATATACTTACTTTGTTAAGAGTTCTTATCATAAAAGGGTGCTGAATTTTGTCAAATACTTTTTCTGCATCTATTGAAAGGATCATATGTTCTTTGTTTTTGCTTTTATTTGTGTGGTGAATCACATTTATAGATTTGCATATGTTGAACCATCCTTTCATCTTTGGGATGAAATCCACCTGGTCACGGTGGATTATTTTTATCGATGCGCAGCTGAATTTGGTTTGCTAGAATTTTATTGAGATTTTTTGCATCTTATATACATAAGGGATATTGGTCTTTAGTTTTCTTCTTTTGTTGTGTCCTTTCCTGGCTTTGGTATCAAGACGATATTGGCTTGGTAGAACAAAATGGGGAGGATTCGTTGCTTCTCAGTGTTACAAAATAATTTCTGCAGTATAGGGACCAGTTCTTCTTTGTAGCTCTGGTAAAATTCGGCTATGAAAACATGTGATCCGGGACTATTTTTGTTGGAAGATTTTTTTTTTAATTGCTGCTTCAATTTTGTTACTTGATATTGGTCTGTTCAGGAGTCCTATTTCTTCCTGATTGAGCCTAGGGAGGTTGTATGTTTCTAGGAATTTGGCTATTTGCTCAGTGTTTTCAAGTTTATGTGCATAGAGATTTTTATAATATTCAGAGATGATATTTTGTATACTGTTTCCATAGCATCAGTTGTAATATCTGCTCTTTCATTTCTGATTGAGTTTATTAGACTTTCTTTTCTGTCTCTGGTTAATCTAGTAAGAGGCTTGTCAATTTTGTTAATCTTTGCAAAGAACCAACTTTTTGTTTTATTATTCGTCTATATAATTCTTTTGTTATCAATTTCATTTAGTTCTGCTCTGACCTTATTTATTTTCTTATGCTGGGTTTGGGATTAGTTCACTCTTCCTTTTCCAGTTTCTTGAGATGATTCATTAAATTGTTGATTTGTGATCTTTCTGTCTCTTGGACATAGTAGGCATTTAAGGCTATGAATTTTCCTCCTAGGACTACTTTTGCAGAATCCCACAGATTTTAGTAACTTGTGTTCCCTTTGTCATTTAGTTTGAAGGATCTTTTGATTTCCATCTTAATTTCCTCCCAATAATCATTCAACAGTAGGCTAATTCCAAGACTTTGTGTAGAGTCGAGTGTTCTTATTGGAATTGATTTATAATTTTATTCTACTGTGGTCTGAGAAGATACATGGTATAATTTCTTTTTTAAAATTTATTGAGGCATGTTTTGTGGCCTAGGATGTGATCAATCGTAGAGAATGTTCCATGAGCTAATGAGAAGAATGTGTATTCAGTAGTTTTGGGATAGAATGTTCTGTAAATGCCTGTTAGGCCCATTTGTTCTAGAGTCCTATTTAAGTCCATTGTCTCTTTGTTTATTTTCTGTTTCTTTTTTTGTTGTTGTTAAGACAGAATCTTGCTATGTCTCCCTGGGTATAGTGCTATCATCATAGTTCACATTGTAACCTTCACCTCCTAGACTCAAGCCATCCTCCTGCTTTAGCCTCCCAAGTATCTGGGGCTACAGGTGTACACCACAATGCGTAACTAATTTTCTATTTTTAGTAGAGATGGGGTCTCACTCTTGCTCAGGCTGGTCTTGAACCCCTGAGCTCAAGTCATCTGCCTGTCTCAGTCTCCCCAAGTGCTAGGATTACAAGCATGAGCCACCATGTCGAGCCTCTTTGTTTATTATCTGTTTGGAGGATCTGTCCTGTTCTGTCAGTGGAGTGTTGAACTACCATGCTATTACAATGCTAGTGTTTATTATTTTGTTTAGATCAAGTAGGATTTGCTTTATGAATCTGGATGTACCTATGTTAGGTGCATAGATATTTAGGATTGTTATGTCTTCTTGTTGAATTGTTCCCTTCAGTAATAACTGTCTTTGTCTTTCCTTTCTTTTGTTGATTTGAAGTCTATGTTATCTGATATGAGAATGGCTACACCAGCTTTCTTTTGGTTACAATTTGTATGAAATATTGTTTTCCATCCCTTCACCTTGAGTCTGAATGAGTCCTTGTGGGTTAGATGCATTTCCTGGAGACAGCAGATACTTGGCTTGTATTTTTTTTTATCTATTCAACTAGCCTATGTGTCTTCAGTGGGAAGTTTAAGCCATTAACATTTATTGAAGGAATTGATAATTGGGGTAGATTTCTGTTCATCCTGTTGCGTAGAATTTTATTGCTCTGTTTTACTTCTTGAGCCATTGTGGTATCTGGGCTCTGACCTTTAGCTTTTGGATGGTTATACATTGATGGGTGTCTATTGTACTCATCAGTGTATAATGCAGATCTGAGTACTTCCTGAAGGGCCGGTCTGATCTTGACAAATTCCCTCAGTGTTTGCATGTCTGAAAAAGTCTTTATTTCTCCCTCATATAAGAAACTTAGTTTTGCAGGATACAAAATTCTGGTCTGGCCATTATTCTGTTTGAGAAGACTGAGAATGGGTCCCTAGTCCTTTCTGGCTTGTAAGGTCTCAGTTGAGAAGTCTGCAGTTAATCTGATGGGTTTTCCTTTTGTAAGTTAGACCTGATGCTTTCACCTTACAGTTCGTAGGAGTTCCTCTTTCATGTTAACTTTGGCCAGTCTGATGACTATATGTGGTGGTGATTGCCTGTTGGAGATGAATCTCCCAGGAGTCTGCTGTGCTTCTAGTACCTGGATGTCCAGATTTCTAGCAAGACTTGGGAAATTTCCCTCAATTATTCGCTCAAGTAGGTTTTCCAGACCTTGAGTATTTTCTTCTTCACCCTCACAAATGCCTATGATTCTTACGTTAGGCCTCTTCACATAATCCCATATTTCTTATAGGCTTTGCTCTTTTATTTCTCTGCTCTATCTCTGCAACTGACTTGTTGAATTGCAAGGTATTGTCTTCAAGCTCTGAGATTCTTTCTTTTGCCTTATCTAACCTATTATTAAGGTTTTTCACTGTTTTGTATTTCTTTGAATGAATCTTTCATTTCCAGAAGCTCTGCTTGATTTTTTTTTTAATAATTTGATTTTTTTTAGTGAATTTTTCATTATCTCCTACATTGTTTTTATTGTTTTTCTGTGTTGGGTTTCTATTTTCTCTTGTATTCCATTGGGCTTCCTTACAGTCCATATTTGAAGTTCTTTGTCAGTCATTTTAATATTCTCGTTTTGGTTGGTTTCCATTAGTATGGAGTTATTGTTTTCTTTTGAAGGTGTCCTTTTACTCTGATTTTTCATGTATCCAGAGATTTTTTGTTGATTCCTTCTGATCTGGAGCAGCTTTTGCTTATTATTTTTGAATTTTCTTTTAATTAGATAATGGCATACCTGGTTTAATCTTTGAGACAGTGGGTGGTGCTTGTGAGTGAGACTCAACTCTACCTTGTATGATTGAAACAGTAAATGCTGTAAAGGGTGTGCAAATTGACCTCCCTGTCAATAGATGGTGCTTGCCGGAAGGAACAAGCTACAGTGTTGTTTTTGGGTCCTGTGACTGGCTGTAGTTCCTAAGGAGAAGCACTTGATTGCCCTTGGGGGTAGGTGGGGCCCTGGAATTTCAGGTGAATCTTTATTCTCTGCTACAGCAGAGGTGGGTTGGGGGTGTGTGGCTGGGTAGGGTTGGGTTGGGTGAGCTTGCCCTCAGGCTCCACCAAAGTTGGCAGGGTAGCTGTTCAGCAGGGGTCAAAAGTCTGCTCCTGGCCGGGCGCAGTGGCTCATGCATATAATCCTAGCACTATGGGAGGCTGAGACAGGAGGATCGTTCAAGGTTAGGACTTTGAAACCAGCCTGAGCAAGAGTGAGACCCCGTCTCTACTATAAATAGAAAGAAATTAATTGGCCAACTAAAAATATATAGAAAAAATTAGCCAGGCATGGTGGTGCATGCCAGTAGTCCCAGCTACTCAGGAGGCTGAGGCAGAAGGATTGCTTGAGCCCAGGACTTTGAGGTTGCTGTGAGCTAGGCTGACGCCACAGCACTCACTCTAGCTTGGGCAACAAAGTGAGACTCTGTCTCAAAAAAAAAAAAAAAAAAGACCTGGAGGTATGGAATCTGGCCTGTGGACCTGTCCGAAGGTCCCTGAAGATTAATCCCTAACCATGCCAGGGAGATGTGTGCTGGTCTCAAGTTGCCCACAGGGTGCCCAAGCAAGTTTGATGCCCATCCACCTCAAGGCTTGCCCGACACTGATTGAATCACCATGCAAGCAGCACCAGGGAGGGCTAGCAGGCAGAGAGCTCACAGTGTGAGCACCCCTGGTCCGCTGCAGGACTCCTAGAGGAAAGGTCTGACTCACATTCTCTGAGGAAGCCTTGGCATGGGGGCTCTGTTGTCTCTCCAGGCAGCTGCAGGTTGGGGACGGGAAAGGGGAGAAAAAGAGTCCGGAAAGGTTTGGGCTCCAGTCTCTGTGGGAGCCCCAGTGTGGTGGATGCACCAACAGAGAGGAGAAGCAGTTCCTGCAAGCCTTGGGTCAGTCATCTCTTAGCAGCCACCAGCGGAGCAGGGGAAGGGCCGGAGAAGAGTCTGAGTGGAAGAAAGCTAGCACTCTTGTCATCTCTGTCCTTCTCTCCAGAAGGCAGCCCACCCAGAATGTCCAGACTCTGGGGTCACACAAATACCCTGGGACTCACTGGCACCCTGTGGCTTTGGCAGTCTGGGCCAGAGTTGGGAAATATTTCTGTGGGAACAAGTGAGATGAAAACTGAGGGGCTGAGGCCCCGAGGGGAAAACAAAAGTGCACAGTGGATGGAGAAGCAATGTGGCACCTGCCTTCCGGGCTGGGATCTGCGGTGATGGGAAGTGACCCCCCAGGGCACTGGCTGCCTGGTACTTTGTCCTCACGAAGTTCCCAGTCCACTGGCGGTGGCAACTATTGGCCTTGTGAGGGTAAAAGAGCTCTCTAGTAGCTTGGGAGCCCACTGACTGCCAGAGATGTGGGCGAGGGAGAAATAAGCTGCTCCACTGACCCTTCTCGGTAGACTCCAAGCCTCTTGGGGGTTGATCTCTGCCAATATCCTGCTCCTTTGTGTTCTACTCCCAGTTCTGGGGCTAGAAGTCCAAGGTGCCAGTGGGCTTAGTTTCTTCTGAACCTCTCTCCTAGGCTTGCAGATGACCGTGTTCCTCACCCAGGTTTAATGAGCTCAGTCCCTTTAATGAACCCAGTGAGAATGTGCTGTTCTTCAATAAAAATACAAACTGTACCCATACTTCTAGTTCTTGAGTGCTTTTTGTTCTTTTTAATTACTGTAGTGTACTGCCACTTTCTTTTGCCATTTATTGCCTTAGGGTTTGGTATTGTTGTTGATTTTCTTCTACTCTTAAAAGATTCATCTTTACCTTTTCTTTGAATTTTCAATTTAACATTGTCTTTGTTTTGTTTTCCCTGAAGAAACTTTGTCTGCTTAATCTCGTTAGCCCTTGCTGATACTGATCTGGCCTGTGGGATCTGGCATGTCCCAAGGTCCCTGGAGGTCAGTCCCTGACTGTGCCGGGGAGAAGCATGTTGGTCCCAAGTTGCCTGCAGGGTACCCAAGTTGCCTGCAGGGTACCCAAGCAGGTTCAATGTCCCTCCGCCTTGAGGCTTGCCCTGCACTGATGGAGTCACCAGGCAGCTTGCAACTGACTAGAATAATGGCTTCTTTTCCCTACTCAGTAACTCCTAATCCCTTTCTTCCACTTGTGCATTCGGTCTCATGTGTTGCATGGTGTTTTCCACATAGCTTGAACCCCTCTGTCTTGGTTTCGATTTGCCCGATGTTGGCTGTGTTTTAGTTATAGGCTTGCAGTTGAAGGGCTTACATTGATCAGCACCAACCTTTGCACATTCTTTTCTTGGCTATAGCTGGAAGTGTCACACGGTGACCATAAGTAGTTTTCTTTTGTCTGATGGTTATCTGAGCTTGGTGCAGGAAATAATATAAAATCAGAACAGGGTGCCTATTCTGATTCCAAGTGATGTGTCTTTTCTAAAGTAGTTTTATTATTACAAACATCTGCTGGATACCAGTGTAGAACTCACTTGAGAGTAGAGTCAGTCTCTAGGTATGAAGTTAAAATGAATTGGGATGAGTTGGAAGAGGCAACTGACAATTGGCCTGATGTTGTACTAAGACCCTGACATGGGACTATTACAATGAAGTAAGTCATTTATTTCTGACATGGCCTAAACTACTGAGGAATTTTCAAGCCAGTTTTTTAAAATATAGTTTTATATCATTAATTTATTGTTTTATAAAGAACATTTAAGTACCTCTTAAATGCTTAGCTTAAAATTATTACTAATTACTTTGTGTTTCAAGAGTTTTTTCAAATTTCTCTGTGCTGATTTATTTTTAAAATCAAAGAGACTACCCAGGATAAGGAGTGTTTATATCAGTGCTGTGCAATAGTCTATAGTTAGAGACATTGTCTGTATTCATAATGGCGGATCTATCTGTCTCAGTAATATAGATGGAAATGTATACAAGGAACAGGGTATTCTTTTCTGTTAAGAGCTACTGACCTGTGGAAGACAGAAACAAGGATCAGAGTAGTTTCCTAGAGAAGTAGGGAAGGGAATTAACGTTATGGAAGACCCATTGTGTGTTAGGTATTAGACAATTTACAAGTTTTAGTTCATTTAATTTAATTCTTAGTACAATTCTGTGAGGATGACATTATCCCTATTTTCTTGTTGAGCAAACTGAAGCACTTAGTTTATTTAATTTACCAAGGCTATATACAGCTAATTATTGGAGCTGGGATTGAATTCTGGTTTTCTGTCTTTAAAACCTATGTTCCATTTTTTATTGAAAATTATAATAAATACTCAAGATTTAATTCTATATTCTACCTGGCGAAAAGAGAGGAAAAGGGGGCTCAGAGAAGAAGCAGTGCAGAGTGTCAGGAGTGGGAGTGGAGAAACAAAATGGAGGAAAAGAAGAGGAAGGGGAAGAGAGAAAGTCCTCCAAAAGAAGACAGAGTTTTATTAGATTTGGAGGAAACAAGGTGCTAGTCACTGGGACTGTAGGCTTCATTAGTTTGTTATTAGTTATGTGCTATCTTTTGCATTAATTGTAGCTGACTAACCAGTGTTCATAGCTTTTGTGTTATTCTTACTCTGAAACCTCTTAAACACTTGATTTTAAATAGATTGTTTAGACCATCTCACTGTAGCATATTATTTTCTGAGCTATAGTATCAAAGAAAAGAGTGATAGGACCAGCCTTGGATGGCTTACCAAGTTAGAGAGGGTTTTTTACTCATTAACAAAGTCAAATTGAAGGAGCTTCACAACCTAGATGACTGCTATGTTGTGAAATTTAGGCTATGGTTTAATAATATGAAGAATCTGATGATCAAATGAAATAGTAATTTATTACGTGTCTACCTAGTAATATATAAATAGTAAATAGTAATATATTACGTGTATATCTGTATTTTAACAGGATCTTTATATTCATAATCTCATTTGAACCTCATAATTTTTATTAGTTATTATTATCCCTATTTTACAGATATAGAAAATAAGGCTTCAGAGAGGCTCTCTAATCAAGTTTGTATACCTTTGTTCTGAGGAGCTTGAGGACATTCTCAAGCTTGAAAAATAAATGTCTTTAGCATTATTTTTCCTTAAGTTTTATGTTATTAATAACTTACTAAACTTATCTATTGGATTTCTTTATAGTGGGGGAGTGGAGGCTAGAGTTTTTTATTATTAAATTATTCATTCAAGCCACACATAGTGGCTCAGGCCTGTAGTACCAGCTACTTGGGAGGCTGAGGCAGGAGGATCACTTGAGCCCGGGAATTTGAGACCAGCCTGGACAACTTGGCAAGATACATATATGAGTGAGTGTGTGTGTGTGTATGTGTGTGTGTGTACATATATATATTTAAATTAATGAACAAATCAGCCCAGGCTTTGGAGTTAGAGTTGGGCATGTTTCAGTTTCTTCATCTCTAAAATGGGGATAAAATACTATTTCTCTTTGCTCTGATGCTTTATTCAAGTCAGTGCCTTGGATAAGAGTTGGATAGTTGTTGCCCTTCAGTAGACTTCATTCCAATGGACCATTTGATGGCAGCCTTGCATATTTTAATTTATTAATTTAAAATTTTATTTATTTCTAATTAATAAAGTAGATCTTTTATAGGATTAATTTCCTGTGTTGTGGAAATCATAATTATAAATGCTACTACATTTATCAATTATAGCAACTCCCTTTGTGTTCTTGCCCATATTTACAAAATATTATAACCAAGAGAAAATATAAAAATATGCATTATTGATATGATTTCTGTGGAGAATACCATCTGGCAAATAAGTTGGAATTGGATCTGATATTAGAAAGATAGTTGAACTGAGCTTAATATACATAGGACATTATATTAACTCTTAGTTTTCCATCTTAAAAATGAAATAGAGGCTGGCATTCCTGGCCTTTGGCTTAGTGAGGCACTCTGCTTCCAGTGATGGTACAGTGACTGGTGTCAGAACCAGCCCTCCCTTGATAAAAAGCTATAAAACTGAACAAAGTAAATGATGCAACTGTGTCCGACAGTGGACAACACTTAGTAGCTATTATGAATACATTTAAAGGAAAATACAATGAATAATAAGTACTTTCAACAGAGAAATAGAATCTAGACTTATGGTAACTTTATGGTAAATTTCACTTAATGGCAGATTAGATAAAACAGAAGAAGTCAGTGAACTTGAAGAGAGTGCAAGAGCCACAGAGTCTGAACCACAGAATGAAAAAATATTAAAGAGAAATGAACAGAGCTTTACAGACCTGTGACACTATCAAATAATCTGATATATATGATAAGTGAACAGAAAAATAATTAAAGAAATAATGGCTGAAAAATTCCTAAATTTGGTTCAAAAAACATTGACTTACAGATCTAAGAAGCTCATCAAACCCTAAGATAAATATT
The DNA here is from genome assembly GCA_008750895.1 of Mirza zaza. Lineage (NCBI taxonomy): Eukaryota > Metazoa > Chordata > Mammalia > Primates > Cheirogaleidae > Mirza > Mirza zaza. Next base: position 20,768 of record VSMD01112782.1, read on the forward strand.
GAGGAAAAGACCTACATACATCATAGTTAAACTTCTGAAATCTAAAAGCAAAGAAAGGGTGCTCTTGGTGCTACTTGTATGCTCGTTCAGTGTGGAGCTCTGGTACCTTTTTTTTGTGAAGTGGCAGCTGAAGAGACAGGACACAAAAGGCATTAACCACAAAAGAAATATTGATAAATTGGATTTATCAAGATTCTGTCCACTCTTTAAATTGTTTCACCAAGAAAATGAAAAAGCAAGCCACAGACTAGGAAAAATATTAATAAGATATATTGGGCAAAAGACTTGCCCCCTCAAATTGTAGTGATCTCTTACAACCTAATAAGAAGGCCAATAACCAAGTTAAGCAATTGGCAAAAGACTTGAACAGAATAGTTCACAAAAAAATATACAAATGGCCAATAAGAACATTTGAATGTTTTTGTCACCTCCAAAAACTCATGGGTTAGAAACTTAACCCCTAATGCAACAGTGTTGAGAGATGGGGCCTTTGGGGAAGTGATTAGGTCATGAGTACTTTGCCCTAATAAGTGGATTAATGCCGTTATAAAAGGGCTTGACAGCCGGGTATTGTGGCTTATGCCTGTAATCCTAACGCTCTGGGAGGGCGAGGCGGGAGGATCGTATGAGCTCAGGAGTTCAAGACCAGCCTGAGCAAGAGGGATACCCCATCTCTACTAAAAATAGAAAGAAATTGGCTGGACAACTAAAAAAATACATACATATATATACACACACACACACACACACACACACACACGCACACATATAAATTAGCCAGGGATGGTGGCGCATGCCTGTAGTCCCAGCTACTCAGGAGGCTGAGCTACGTAGAAGGATTGCTTAAGCCCAGGAGTTTGAGGTTGCTGTGAGCTAGGCTGATGCCATGGCACTCTAGCCTGGGCAACAGAGTGACACTCAGTCTCAAAAAAAGGGGGGATGGGGGGCTTGCCCTTCCACCTTCTGCTATGTGAGAACATGGTGTTCCTTCCTTCCAGTGGATGTAGAGTTCAAGGAGCCATATTGGAAGCAAAGAGCAGGCCCTTCCTAGATGCCCAAACTACTGGTGCCTTGATCTTGCTTCCAAGCATCCAGAACAGTGAGAAAATACAAATTTGTTTTTTAGAAATTGCTCATTTATTATAGTACTAGCAATAGACTAAGACACGCCTCAAAAGATATTCATCATCATTAGACATCAGGGAAATGCAAGTTAAAGCCTCAGTGAGATGCCACTTCATACCCATTAGAATGGCTAAAATTAAAAAGATTGGGAATACTCAGTGTTGAAGAAAACGTGGAGTAGCTCAGCTCTCTTATGTTGTTGAATGGATTGTAAAATGGCACAACCACTGTGTAAAACAATTTGGCAATTTCATACAAAGTTAAGCATAAATTTAGTGCATGACTCAGCGACTCAGCAACTCTACTAACAGATATTTACCCAGGAGAAATGAAAACCTGTGCCTAAAAAAAAGACTTGTGAAAAATGTTCATGGCAGCTTTATTATCAATAGCCAGGTATTGGAGGCAACTTAAATTTCCATCAGCAGGTGATTGAAACACACACACACCTTACACAAAAGTAAATGTCAGTTAGGTTCAAGATTTAATTGTAAAAAACTAAAAATATAGAAGAAAATAAAGAATATGATATTGAGGTTAAGAAAAATTTTATTATGCCACCAAGGTCAGAAACCATAAAATAAATTAATAAAAAATGTTATCTTTTATTAAAACTTCTGTTTGGGCCAGGCGCTGTGGCTCACACCTGTAATCCTAGCACTCTCGGAGGCTGAGGCAGTAGGATTCCTTGAGCTCAGGAGTTTGAGACCAATCTGAGCAAGAGTGAGACCCCATCTCTACTAAAAATAAAAAAATTAACCAGGCATCTTGGTGCGTGCCTGCTTAAGCTTGCAGTGAGCTATGACACCACAGCACTCTACCTGGGCAACAGAGCAAGTCTGTCTCTCCAAAAAAAAAAAAAAGAGTAAATGCAAAAATTTAAATATGCATACCTTTTGATCCAGCAGTTTTACTTTCTAAAGAAATACAGAACAAGCATGCAAAGGTATGTGTATAAGTGTGCACATTGCATCATTTTTATAAGAAAAAAATGGAAACATAAGTGATAGAGGATTGAGTAAGTAAATAATGGTGTGCTCATTTGATGAATACTTTCCAGCCATTGAAATGGCTAATGTAGATCTTTATGTACTGACATGGAAAGTATATAAGGATGATCCTTTTCATTTACACATACACAGACACGCAGACCCTCAAATGCACATACATACATACAGGTCAATCCCAGGCTTCATTTGCAGGAAGCTCAAAATCAACAGCAGTCAACATTTATTGGCAGAATATTCCTGGCATATTCTGTGTTAGATCTTTAGGATAGAAAGATGAAATATGGTGCTGTTCTGCTCTCATGGTTGCTTATAATCTTGCAACCCTGTGAGGTTATAATAGGTTGCACTTTTGAACATTTAACTATGTCCTTAGAGCTCATGTTGTTCTAAAGTACTTTGCATGCATCACCTTATTTAACCTATTGGATATGTTTGATAGTATTTTCACATTTACAAGTTAGCCTGAGGCTAACAAGTTAATGAGGCTTAACAAGTTAATGCCTCGTTTGAGATCCCACAGATGGGATAGTAAAGTCTGGACTACTCTTATCCCATTTTACAGATGGAAAAACAGAATTTTAAATGAATTGGCCACTAGCAGAGACAGGGCTTTAACAAAGATTTTCTATTTTCAAAGTTTGTGCTCTGAGTAACAATACTTGGTATCTCTGATGTCCCCATCTGCTTGATACACTAGGTTTTTTTCCTTTGGTTTTTCTTCCTCTGTTATTCCCTCATGAATTTTTTTGACCAGGGCAAAAGGCCTCTTGTTCCACTTATTTCATCTATTTCACTTTTCAGTGGAAAAAGAACTTAGGTGATAGTGATGGAGTAGCTGTCTACAAGCAAATTTGGGGGAATTATGTATAAATCTGCTTTAAAAGAGTATTCATATTTTAACAGTAACTCATACATGCCTTGAGGTCTTGTTATTGGAAAATTATATCAGCACTTTTATTGATGGAAATATGTCAGTACTCATTGTAGAGTTAATAACTAAACAGTTTATACAAACTGAACTAATGGCTAAGCTAACTCAAATTTATAATTTAAAAGCAAGAATAACAGGAATTGTACACCATGTCCAGTTCAAGACAGCACTGATGATGCACTGATAATAGAGTATATTTCAGAGCATTGTAGGAATCCTGCCCATGTGTGGGCATGAGTGGGAGCAGCTTTGCAGTACAGTTGAATATTGCACGGTGTGCAGACTGCTTAATGGAATACTGGTTTAGAGTTCACAGTACACTCCAGAAAAATGCTGTTTGGTTTTACCTATATCACATTTTTGTAACTTAGTAATTTATTTTGTGGGTTTCTAATAACTAGGTAAGGCCCAATTTTAAATAAAAGTGAACATTTATGGAATTCCATGTATCACAAAGAAAGGACTTGCATTTTTGAATCAGTCTCTATCGTGGACCATTAGAAGAACCCGTCAGTACCACTTGTTCTAAGGGTGTACATGGTGGTGGGAGGGATGCAAAGAGCTCTCCATTCCCTCTCCTGCTTTCCACTACTTTTGGTTGTGCTTGCTGATCTCATCTTCTAAACTTGCTGTTACAGCGCTCTCTCCTAGACTGCCAACCCTTACCAATGTCTTTCTCCTCTTTGGCTTGATGAAAGCTCTTCCTACTTCTAGTGAGTGCTCTGTCTGTAGGGATTCCCCCAGCTGGGCCTCTGGGAACCGAGTTCTTTATATCACAGTCTTCTTAGAATTCACAGGTGCCCTGGGTTAGAAGGGCTGCAACCAGGTCTGCTCTGCAGGTGCTAAGGCACTGCCCCCACTTCCTCCCAGCCCTTGCTCCTGCTTATGTCCACTCCCAGGTGCCTTGTTGTCTCCCTCACTCTCTATTCCATCCAGCCACCTTCAAAGAACCACAGTTCATTAGAGAAATCTGGACCTGTATATACCCAAACTATGGGCTAGCTTTATTTCTCTCTGTAAACATAGAAAAGTCTTGCCCTCCCAGATACTAAGATGCTCTTAAAGCCATACTATTAAAAATAGTAGTGTTAATGCTAGGAAGAAAAAGTGACCAATTTAAACAATAGCTCAGAGACAAAACTCATACATATCGGAATTTAATACAACATAAAAGTGATACCACAAGTGAAAGCAGAAAGGGCATACAGGCTCATTAGATGGCATTGAATAAAACTGAGTTCATATCTAACTCCAGGTACAAATGTAGACTTTAGATGAACTAAAGATTTAAGTGAGAATGGTAAAATTAGAAAGTGATAGAAGAAAATAAATGATTATTTTTGTGACTTACGTATTTAAGGGAAGGACTAAACAAAACTTTAAAAGCAAAAATTGTAGGCAAAAAAAATTGATGAATTTGTTTAAATCAAATTAAGGATTTTGTGCTATTAAGGACATTATTGACAAAGTTAATATACAGATAATATACTAGGAGAAGAAATTTTCAATATTTAAAATTCACAGAGGTTGATATCTATAATATACAAGGAACTCTTGCAAATCAAGAAAATAAAGGCAGCAACTTTAACAGAAAATGGACAAAGAATTGGAACAATTTACAGAATAGGAAACCCATGAGTCTAAGCATATGAAAAGATAAGCTCATGGACTATAAGAAATGTTCAAATTAAAATATCACTTTATACATCTTACATTGAAAAAAAAAAAACCTAGAGAGAGCTAGATAATGTCAAGTATTGGCAGAAATGTGAGAACACTGTAATCTGTGTCCTTTGCAAGTGGGAAAGTAGACTGGTACAGCCATTGTAGAGAGCACTCTAGCAATAAGTAATCAACATAAGTGTACACATATGTTCTGATCTTCCCCTGTGAGTTCATTCCAATTGGTTGGCAAAGAACTATTGGTTGAAAAATGTTTGGGGCCACAGTTTTATTTATATCTCCTGTGAACATTGCTACTTGGCAGCATCCCTTTAAAACTGCTTCTATTTAGGGTACAAACGCTACCACTTATAAGAAGGAGGTGGGGATGTTGTGTGGTGTATGTTCATATTTATACATATACAAGCATATATATTACATACAGGTTACATACATATATATAAAATAACTCTAGAAGCATAAAACCCAGAAATAATAACCTTGCTTTCTTTCTGGAAAGAACACATATCTGGAAGGCAAGAGTGGGTGAGATTGTTGGGGAGAGAATATAGGATGAAAGGGGACCAAAGACCAAATCCTGGGGAACTGACAACTAAGGGATGAGCAAGAGGAGGACAGTGTGGGGAGAAGCCTGAGAAGGAGCAGCCAGAGAGATAGGACAGAAAGTCTGAGGAGGAAAAAGTTTCAAGAAAGAAATCATATAAAGGTATGTATGTGCCCTTTGACCTAGCATTTCCACTTCTAAGAATTCATCTACAGGGATTCATGCATACTGCAAAATGATCTATGCACAGGGTTACCCACTACAGCATTTTTTTGTTTGTTATTTGCAGCATTGTTTTTAATAGCAAAAGTTTGGAAGCAATTCAAGTGTTCACCAGTAGGGGACAAGTTAGCTAGATTATGGTTCCCCCATGCAGTGAGTACTCTACTCCTGGAGAGTGAGCAGGCTCTGTCTATGCTGCTATGGAGAGATTTCTAAGATATATTCTCAGGCGTAAAAAGCGAGGATCAGGAGTTGTGTTTGAGGCTTAGAATGTTTTAAACTTGTATCATTGTTCTAAATGGATATAGTTGGTTATTGTTTTCCTTAGTATTGCAAAATACTGGAATTTTTGTTTTTTCTCTGAGCTTTAATATTCTGTTCTTCTTGTTTTGAGCTTCCTTATTACATGCAATATTTGGAATGGAAGAGTGGCAAAATCAAAATTTTAAATGATTGAATTGGCTCAATTTCAAGCGAATCAGAGTTGTTTTGTGCCTGGCTGCCAAGTGCCTTTATATGGTATTTCAGCTTTTTAATAGAGCTTTGATATGTAGCAGTCGCCCTGAGCCACAAGAGGGCAGAAGAACCTTTCAATTGCTGCAGGATAGGCTCTTGCTGTATATTGCTTCTGGCAAAGTCCTGCATAGAATGGTTCTTCAGCTCACTCGGGAGACTGCATGCACCTGGAAGGCAGGGCCTGCCATCAGAGGAGTCAGTGGAGGGGTGAGAGGTGAGAGCCTGGAATTTTGGAAGCATCTATACCTGCCATTTCTGCACTCCCCACCCCCAATTACTTAGTGAACTGGTTACGCACTTAACGTCTCTTAGAGCTTGAATATGCAAGACTTTAGAGACATTATAGCATAATGGAGCATAAAGGTTGAGGCTTTGGAGTCCACCCCAACCAAAATGAGTCCTGGCTCTGCTATTTGGGTAATTTATTTGCTTTCATTTATTCAATGAGATAATAAGAGTAAAGCTCTTAGCACTGTGTTGTGATGAGTACTCAATAAGTAACTGCTATAATTATAATAATATCAGGTACCAGCACAGATGAATAAGAGATCCTTAATAATTTTTGTTATGTGGCTGTTTGTTGTGTATTTAATAATTCCTTTGATTACAAGCAAGGTGGTAATATTTTCTTTAGGTCAATTTCAATCCTCCTTTCTCAGAGGGCTCTCAAAATGTTTGTGATCTCTCATTAATTTTCTTGAAAATAACTAGTCTTTTAATAGTACAGTACATTCAGAATTTTTGTAGAGTCTTAATTTCAAAGCTTCTGTCCCATTGTGATTGTATGTATTTTTAATTGGAAGATGTGGTAATTGTGCCATATACTGAGACACAAGTTAGGCAACATAATAGTGATGCCTGTCTCAGGTTGAGGTTCAGGAGGAGCAAACTCTGAGGTAAAGATTAGTGTGTGGAAAGCTTATTAGACACTCCTGGGAAGAAAAGAAAGGGAGGGTAAGAAGCAGGGAACAGGAAAAGGAAGGGAAGGGAAACGGAAGAGGATTTTATACAGGGAAACGGAAGAGGATTTTATACAGGAAAACTTGGGCTGTGACTCCATCTCAGAAAAGGTCTCAGCCCACCCCACGGGGACTGTGGAGTTGGGATGGCCCTTCCTTGGCAATTGGAGTGAGAGGGCTGTGCCTCTGTGCTTCCTCCTGCCCAGTCATTGGACGAGGCCTGCCCCAGGATGGCACAGGACCCTGGGCCAGGCAGCGCCCTTCTGCCAAGGCATTTCTAAAGAGGGCTGATCCCAGCAGCTGGGGAATGTGTCCTTCATCCCCTGGGGGAATCTGAGTGGTACAGCACAGCTTCCCCCACAGTGCCCAAGTCACCCGAAAGATATGGCTTTGGACAGAATTGCTTGGGAATAACACTTAGGAATAATTGTTTTTTTAACTTTAAGAATTAAGGATAATATTATTTTGGTCAGGGTGGACTCTAGTGTAACAAAACACCCCCACATTTTGGTGATTTAATATAATAAAGGTTATTTCTCTCTTGTCACAATCTGGTGCAGGTCTGTGGTGCTTGTAGCGGGGTGGGGATTCTGTTCTACCTACTTCGCATAGAGTCAGGATTCTCTGATGCAGCTCACAGAGGAGATGCAGGCAGGCACATGGAGAATCGTGCAGAAGGTCTCGGTGGGCCAGGCCTAAAGGCCATGTGCTTGCCTGCAGTCCACCTTCCACTGATGAGAACTCAGTCCATGGTCCCACCCAACCCACCTAACCAATATGCCCAGGAGACCAGGAGGCCATTTGCAGATGCTCTCATGGCTGCAGAGTTATGCTGCTCACACCTCTGTGAGGACTCAAGTTCATCACTACTGGTGAATCAAAGACACCTCAAGAACTGTGTTTCAGATTCCCCAGCATTAGAATACTTAAATCGCCACCATCATATCATAGTTTTACTTAACTGGGAACATTTTAAAAAGCTGAGGAAAGCTAGATTTTACCAAAGAGAAGGGATAGAAGGGAGGAATACAAAGCTGAGAATTTGCTCTGGAAAGGCAAAAAGAGGCAAAATAATTTCTCGTGTGTGTGTGTGTGTGTGTGTGTGTGTGTGTGTGTGT
>VSMD01112785.1:0-38841 GCA_008750895.1 Mirza zaza
TCCTCATTGGTTATATGATCTGAGTGATTTTTTAATCTGTTAACAACTCCAAAGACCAGGAAAGCTGTTTCAGCTGCTATAGATTCTGGTGGATAAAAAGAGGGTGATTGAATTCAGATTTAGGAAAATGTGGAGGAACACACAAAGGTTCCAGAAAACAGAGTCACTGAGGAGTTTTAGGGGAGGAAGCTAGAGAATTCCTGGGTGGAGGGAGAGGTGGCTGCAGAAGGACCTGTTGAGCTGAAGGGTGGCAGTCATCATGGAAAAATTAAGTCCTTTGAAGACTGGGCCTGAGTAAATCAGCTAATCCTTGGGGAACAAGCTGATAAGCATGGTAACAAACAAACATATAAACATAGACTTACTGTTTAAGCTATAGTCAAGATGGAATGATTAAACTACAGACCTGTAATTTGCCTACTAGGATGTGTGATGTGACCTGAGATTTCTTTCTGTTATTAGATGTTTTTTATTCCAAAGAGACGAATGAGTAAAAAATTCACCAAGGACCAAGCTAAACGGCTGTGGGCTCAGATCCTAATGAAAAAGTAGCCACCCTTCCAAAATTAATTTTCTTGGATAGTAAGAGCCATGAAAGTAAACCGAAATGAATATTGGTGTTTTTAGTTTGGGATTTCAGTAAGATTGGGGCAATCAGAAGGAGGTCAGTTTGTGAGAAAAGACACAGTTTAAGTTGGGAGTATAGCATGAGACCATTCCATCCAAACTTCTCACTTCACAGATTAGGAAACAGAGATCCAGAGAGGGACAGTGGATTGAAGCTGGTGCTAATCAACTGAGGAAGTCAATCTGGAAGATATGTATCTTACAGATACGTATCTGGCCAGGGACTGAGGGGAATGCAAATTAAGAAAATGGGAAGAGAGCTGATTGCTAAGGCCCGAGTCTTAAGGGAAACTTACAGCCAGGAGCAGAGGAGAGAAGGTACACTGAAAAATGCACTTATAGGAGTGGGAGAACAAGAATAGTTCAGTGTAATGGAAGCCAGAGGAGAGGATTTTTAGGCAATAAAAGACTAGCCAATAGTAGCAACTGCCCCAACGAGATCAAGGAAATAGGATATAGACAATTGTTGGATTTGCAATATGATCTTTAAAAGTGTAGTTTCAGTAAAGTGATAAAGATGGAAGGATAATCAAATGGGTGTGTGTGTGTATGTGTGTGTGGAGGTTGTGGTGTGTGTGATGTGTGTGTGTGGAGGGTGGAGTGTGTGTGGTGTATGTGTATGTGCGGGAGTGTGGTATGTGGTCTGTGTGTGTGTGGAGGGTGTGATTGTGTGTGCAGAGGGTGTGATTGTATGTGTGGAAAATGTATGCGGTGTGTGTGTGTGTAAGGTGTGATTGTGCGTGTGTGTGTGTGTGTGTGTGGGAAAGGGTGAGATGTGTGTGGGAGGGTGTATAGGAGTGTGTGTGTAGGTTGTGTGTGAGTGTGTGTGTGTTCCAACTGAATATTGAGCGCTAATGCCTGAGTTCTCCTGCCCTGACTGGGAGATGGTGACGTCTGAGGTGAGGAGAAGGTTGGCCTAGCTGACGGGTCCTGTGAGGCAGATGTTGAGGAGAGAACCTCTCTCCTGACTCTGAGGGAAATGCCCAAATTAGGAATCAAGAGCCAAGCAGGGAGCTCGCTTCCTAGAGAGGGATATTGGAAGTAGCCGCTACGCCTGAAGGGCCAGACTCACATACTGAAAGAAGGAAAGCCAGAGACAGAGAGCCAAGAATAAGCTCAAGGAAGAAGGAAGGGTCCAGAAGCAAGGAGAGACTAGACTGGAACAGACAGACTCATGCAGTTGTTTCTTGCTGCCCCATTTGCATATGGCATTTATGATGTCCCATGAACACAGAATTCTGGTGGAACCATATGTGTGGGAGTTCCACAAGACTCAAAGAGAGTGTGAGGGTAAGCGTGTTACGTATGTGATTGAGTACTCAGGGGCTGACAGCACAAGAGGACATGCTTTCCAGTCAAACCAGGACTTGCTTCATGCAGAAAGGAAGCAGTAGCTTTCTGAGAAACATGCGTGGGCAAGGAACACCATCGTTTCTTTTCTTGCTCATTATTTCCCTGTATTAACCAACCACTTCTGCTGAAAATGATGACCTAGAAGGAAATGGGAAGAAGAACAGAGCCTTCAGCCCTTCCTTACTCATCAGTAAGCTGGGGGTAGAAAGTGTTGATGAACAGGCACATTATCAAGAGGTAAAATGAAATCAGTTGAGTTAGTTTTGTGCAGTGTTCCTACCGCTCTGGTAAGAACAAAGTACATATTCATGTGAGAGCTAGGAAATAGGAATCGTACAATTTCAATAACTCCACGTATGATTTAAATGCACTTATACTTTCATTTACAGCTGACATTACACAATATAAGGAAGAACAGTGAAGTTCATGCTAGGGATTAAAATTTAAAATTTTCTTTACTTAAAATGACATTAAATATCAAATAAAAAAAAACACCATGACTAGTCAAAATAGAGATTGTGGAAGAAAGGAAAAGTTTTATATTTTAAGAATCTTTAGTGGCACTTTTTCTAAGAACAAGAGGCTCCACATTTTCATTTTGCTGTCGGCCCTACAAACTATGTAGCTGGCCCTGGGTGGGATGGTTGCCTATGTTTGTATGACCAGGGTCAAAAGACAGTTCTGGAACCACAAGGAGCAGTGAGGAATTACTAGTGAATTGATGAACACAAGTCTTGGCCACCACCTCTACACACTCACCAGCTTCCTGACATTGGTGACAAAGGCCATCAGTGGGGACTTAAGAAAATGACAACTCCCAGAAAACTATGGTCTTTCCTTTGATAGCTCTCAAACACCCCACCACACCCAATATCTCTGCTCTTGTTAACAAACCATGGACTGCTTCATGTTGTAATAGGCTTTGCTCACACTCCTCCTTCTGACTGGAATGTTCTGTCAGATACCAGGCTCCGAGCACCGGCCCTCGGAAGCAGTGAGCGCAGGCTGGTAGGAACACAGACCTCCCAAAGGCCCTCACCACCGCAGATCGCTGCCTGTGCCTGTGCTGCTTCCTGCTTGTCCTGCCTTGTCCTCCACCAGCCACCAAGCTCTTGGGTGCCTGCTCTGGCTCCTGTGTCAGTCCCCTTCTCAGCCTGGCAAATCCTGCTTTCCAGTCTTAGCACAACCCCTGCTCTGCTTCTACCCCCCTGTAACAGACTCGGGAGATCTACACAGCCCCACTTGACTCCTGGACCCCGACGGGCTGGGGCTGCCTTTGGCATCTCTCCTATGCTGTTGGCATGATATTCCCAAAGGACTCTGCCTCTCCCTGAGGCTTGTGTTGTGACCCTTCTCCCATCTACAGATCCCCCTTATGAAGGCTGGCCCACACGAGGCTTCCAGAAAGCCTTCCCTGAACCACTAATAGAAGACCTATTATGCTCACACCTCCCTCAAGAGATACTTACCAAAGCCAGTTTTGTGTGGTGCTAAGAGGATGAAGTCAGATATACCTAGGTTTAGATCCTGGTTTATTAACTGTGATTTGGGCCTTGTCAATAACCTTCTCTGTGCCTCAATTTCCCCATCTACACAAACAGGATTGTGATACCTACCCCATAGGACTGTTGTGAGGATTATAAGAAATAGCACAGGCAAAGCTCCTAGCACGCTGTCTGGCATGTCCTAGCACTCAATAAAAGCTCTCCCCTAACACTTTCCTTCCCTGCTGGGGTTGGGCACCATGCCTTGATGAGACCTGTATTCCCTGAAGCACCTAGAGCAACATCTTGTGACTGGCAGGAGATCAATGCCTGTGGGTTGAATTAAATTAAAATTTCCCCTGTGTCACACTGTTCTCTCCATGTCCCTAATTGTAATCTCCTCTTAAAAGTATCATCACTCAGCTTATGTTCATCAGTTCTACTCTAAAAGTAACTTCAAAATGAAGTTGCTTTTGCTGTTTATTCTTATTAAAAATAACACATACTCAACATAAAAATATAAAGATAAGCAAAAAGAGTATTAACAAGTCCAATTATCTTACCCATAGCTAGTACTAACATCTCTCCATTAGCTTTTCAATTCAACACAGATATTAATTTTTTTTTTGCTTGGGGGGTGGTGGAAATAGCATATTAAGAGAGGAATGTGGACTTTCAATTAGAAAAATTAAGCAAGCCTATGCTCTGTAACTGTGAAAATAACCATCGACGTCTACTTAGATTCAGCAGAGTGGGGTTTTTGCTGGGTATGCTTTTGAACTTTCAGATGCCATAACCTTTCTTTCATCCAAATAGGAAAATTGAGTCTTATTTATTATTAATATGTAGTTATAATTAGCCATCAGCATGCCATACATTCATCATTTGAGTGTTTATTAAGGACCTATTTCCTACCAGGTATTGGATTGAGTACTAAAGACAAGGATATAGTCACTGCCTTCAGTGGGTTTTCAGTCTGGTGAGGGACACACAAGCAAATAGGCCACCATAACACCATGTGATTACTGCCATGACAAGGGACACACAGGGTGCTGAGGAGCATTCAAAGGAAACCCAAACTCAACTGCGAAGAATTCCCAGAAAAGGCGACATCTATGCTGAGACTTGAAGGGCAGGTAGCAGTTTGTCATACCATGGAAATAAAGGGTAGAGAAAAAAATTCCTGGAAGAAGAAAGAACACACGCAATGGCTCAGAGGGGAGAGTGCACATGTACATTCTATGTGGGGAACTGTGGTGCAGAGTGCGTGGAGCATGGGGTTCAAGGGGTAAAGTGCAGACACAGGAGAATGAGAAGGGCCTTGGGTACCATGCTCGAGATTGAACTCTATCGTGGCCACCAGGGGAGACTTTGAATTCTTTGAAAAGGGAGAGTATCATTATCGGGTCTGCACTTTAGAAAGACAGCTCTGGAAGCAGTGTGGAGAACAGATCGAAAGGTGGAAAGGTGGAGGCAGGAAGGCCAGTTGGGATGTTGCAGCCATTCAGGCAAAGGAATAGGAAGAGAAGTTGTGACCTGAAGGAGGGGAGGCGACATGGTGGGGGGGCAGGAAGGTGGCGGGTTGGAAGAAGAATGGGCTGGAGTTGGGTATTGGTTCACTCTATGGGGCTAGGAAGAGAAATAAAAAACCATCCTCAGGCCTTTAGCTTGGGAAAAGTATTCACGGTAGTGCTGTTCTCTGGAGTAGGAACAGGGGAGGGAAATGTGAAAGTGGGAGAAGATGATGCTAACTTTGAAGGATCTGTGGGGCATCCAGTAAGCAGCTGGGTATATGGGTCTAAACCTCTGGAGACAGACTTGAGCCGGAGATACAGACTTCGGAGTTATTCATACACAGACAGAAGGTAAGTTTGGGGAATAAATCGGATCCCTAGAGAAATCAGAGATGAGAAAAAAGTCTGGAAACACTGACATTTAACCACTTAGGTACGGCGCTCACCGGCCACGAAAACTTGACCACAGCTGGCACTCATAGTCCGCACAATAGATTGTGCTGTGCATTGACGATGGATCCATTTTGCTCTTGTGTGATGAGGAAAGCTTTTTTTTTTTTTTTTTTTTTTTACTGTAGCTCACAGCAACCTCAAACTCCTGGACTCAAGCCATTCTTCTGCCTCAGCCTCCCAAGTAGCTGGGACTACAGGCATGCACCACCATGCCCGGCTAATTTTTTCTATATATTTTAGTTTGACCAATTAATTTCTTTCTATTTTTTAGTAGAGATGGGGTCTCGCTCTTGCTCGGCTGGTCTCAAACTCCTGAGCTCAAATAATCTGCCCACCTCGGCCTCCCAGAGTGCTAGGATTACAGGTGTGGCCCAATGAGGAAAGCTTTAAAGCACTGAAAGCTTGTTTTACTTTACAGGCAGCTTTACTTATAATGTGAATCAGAATAGGTAACATATACATATATGTTTTCATTACGTTATTTTTAAATGTTCACAATTTTATTTTGATAAATGAAAAATTAGAAAAGTCGTATCACGGCTGTCCGCTAAAGTAGCTATGTGTGTTCATCTGTGGCTATTAACTATAGTCCAAGCTGGTACCGAAGTGGTTAAAGAGAAACAAAGGGGCTGGGTGCAGTGGCTCACGCCTGTAATCCTACCACTCTGGGAGGCCGAGGCCTCTGGATCATTTGAGCTCAGAAGTTCAAGACCAGCCTGAGCAAGAGTGAGACCCTGTCTCTACTAAAAGTAGAAAGAAATTACTTGGACAGCTAAAAATATATAGAAAAAAAAATTAGCCGGGCATAGTGGGGCACGCTTGTAGTCCCAGATACTCGGGAGACTGAGGCAGAAGGCTCACTTGAGCCCAGGAGTTTGAGGTTGCTGTGAGCTAGGCTGACGCCATGGCACTCTAGCCCGGGCAACAAAGTGAGACGAAAGAAAGAAAGAGAGAGAGAGAGAGAGAGAGAGAGAGAGAGAAAGGAAGAAAGGAAGGAAGGAAGGAAGGAAGGAAGGAAGGAAGGAAGGAAGGAAGGAAGGAAGGAAGGAAGGAAGGAAGGAAGGAAGGAAGGAATTTGCCTATGAAGGATTAGCTAGAGGGGTAGGAGAAAAACCTAAAGATAGTGATGTTTGGATATTAAGGAAAGAGAATTGTTTAAGTACAGAAGAAAAGAATCACCAGCTGAAAATAAAAAGGTAAAGTTAGATAATAACTGAAATTGTATTAATCGGATTTAGCAACAGGGTCATTGGTGGTCACGGTAGAACAGTTTCAGGGGAGTGATGGGGTAGAAGCCAGATTGCAGTGGGTGGAGGAGTGGGAGTGGAAGGTGAGGAAAGGAAGGTGACAAATATAGACAACATTTCATGAGGCTTGACTTCAAAGGGGAGAAAAGAAATAGTGTGGTAGCTAAAGTGGGACCTAATGATTGGAGGAGGACTTTATTGTGAAAAGATTTTAAGAAGTTATTTAAGCATGTTTAAATACTGATGGGAAGGAAGGGGGGTGGGTGGGGAGAGAGAGAAAGATAGAGAGAGAGAGAGAGAAGGTATTTCTTCTAAAGTGCTTTCATATTTATTCATGTATTTAGCTTTACAGACCACTTAGGAGGCTATTAATCTTTTTTCAATTTTCAGGTAGGGAAACTAAATGGAAACTAAATGAAATCCAGAAAGGTGAAGTGAATTTTCTAAGATTATGTGTCAGGAAAATAAGAGAGACGGCCTAGACTTTACCTGACAGTATAAGATTCAGGAAGAAAAATGCATTTCCATCTGTAAAATCCTTTGAGCTCAGAGCAGATCTAAGGTATTGGAATTATCGTGCCCCCAACTCCCCCTACCTTAACTAGGAGGGAGAGTCAGTCTTGTAGCTCTTATCAGACTCTATTGAGCTGAAGCTTTAATGAGCAGCAGCAATCTGTTATTTTCCTCTTGTTTGCCTTGCAAGTTGCTCTTTTAATTCACATCAAGAGAGAGAAGGAGATGAATATTAAAAACACACATCAAGGGACTGAGCAAGTCAGGGAGACAGGGAGCTCCTCAGCATGCAGGGACAGAGCAGGAGTTTGACATGAGACAGGATCCACTGCCCTGAAGTCTGCTGTAGTCTCTGACAAGCCTGTCCCTGGGGAACGTTGCTCGCTAGACTGCTCTGCTATTGGGAGGGGGATGTTTCTGGAATTGTCTGCACTGCGAGCTTGGTTCACTCTAGAATAACAACAGAAAGAAAGAAAATGTATTTCTGAGACCTGAAGAAGAATTTGTTCTGGGCAGAACCAAGGTTAAGGGGGAGAGTTTCTGCAATGGGACATCTCATTAAAAAGAATATTAAGTCCCACTGGGTCTGGGATGGTTTGGAGTACAGGGAGGATGGATGGAAAAGGTCTCAATGTCAAGAATACCAATATTTTCTTTTGTGTCTATTCATTAGTTAGGCTCAGATTCTTCAAGTTAATTTCCTAAACTGGTGAAAGTCTAGGAAAGAGGCAAGTAAACATTTGGGGATTGTTTGTCAGAGCTGGTCCAGATGACCCAGTAAAGGACTTTTCTGCTCTGTGAATCTGAAAACTGGGAAGAATAAGAGCTTAATGATGGTGCATAGGAGGATAACCTCATCCCCAAGTACTGCAGAGTTTTCACCATCAGAATCACACAGAGGCTTGAATTTGCTAATTCAGCCAATGTCAGTTCTTGGGAAGACCTCAGGGTTGTTGACTGATGGTAATGGTGTAATGGGTGAAGGCCAGGATTGGTTGTTTGGTTCTTAAGGGTAATGATTCTGTACCAAGCTCAAAATTACACAGGGCTAGCATCTTCAAGGTCTAGTATCATTCATGGAATGTGATAAACGCTTAATAAATCTTTGTTAAATGGCCACATCTTTGTTCTTTATTCTTTTATTCAAATGACCTGTGTTAATTCAATTCAATAAATATTTATTGAGCATCTACTATGTAAAGGAAACCTGGTAAACCCTAGGGAGGAATGTGTCTTCCTAGTCGTGGCAGACACTGTCCGTGCCTGTGTCCAAATCCTCTTGACATTCACCATTCCTGAATAACCCAGTGGCTACTTACCGGAAGCATCTGTGATTCTCTGTCTAATGAGTTTCTTTGGCTGCAGGAGCATGTTCAGCCTGTACACAGTGCTGGTTTGAAGTGCAGGGGAGTCAATGCTCCAAGAGATATCTTCAACTAATGACAGCTGGGAGTTGGAGCATAAACACCTCAATTTCCTCACCCCTCTGCTGGAATAACTCTGAGATTTTTCTACACAGTCTCCCAGAGAGGCCCGGTGGAAGTGAGTCCCAGTTTCCTACAGAAAACCTTTGTTGACTTCCTTTTCATCCCTGCTCCTCACTTTCATATTGGGGCTTCATGGGATCTCCTTCCAAATAAACTACTTGTTGTTAAATTTTTGTTTCAGGATCTGCTTTTGAGAGAACCTAAGTTAAAAAGACACAATTTGTGGTAAGTATATGGGAACAGGATCCACAAGGATGGGGAGAAAGTTTCTATCGTTGAGCAGTTGGAAGCAGAGCTGGCAGAAGGCAGGCGAAAGATTGATGAACTCTTGTGATCACAGATGAATACTAAGCCTAAGAGGGGCTACTTAGAGGACAAGACCTCTGGGAGTAATATTGGATTGAATAGTGTCCTTCAAAATGTGTGACTATCCCGAACCTCAGAATGTGACCTTATTTGAAAATAGTCTTTGCGTGTGTGATCAGTTAAAGTGATATCATACTGGATAAGGGTAAGCTCTAAATCCAATGACTGGTGATCTTATAAGAAGAGGTAAGAACAGGCAGAGATACACACAGGGAAGAGGCCATGTGATAACAGAATCAGAGATTAGACTGATGCAGTTACAAGCTAAGGAATGCTAAAGATTGCTGGGAGCCACCAGAAGCTAGGAGGAAGCGAGGAAGGATTCTTTCCTGGAGCCTGCAGAGGGAGCATGGGCCCACTGACACCTTGATCTTGGACTTCTGGCCTGTAGAATTATGAAAGAATAAATTTGTGTTGTTTTAAGCCACCCAGTTTGAGGTATTTTCTTACAGCAGTCTAATCAACTAATACAGATATGAAAACAAAATAGAAATGAAATGTGTGGAAAATATAAAGTGCTGTGTTAATACAAGGTGGAGTTTTTTTTCTATTATTATTTTTCTTTTAATTCTCTACTTCTCTAGGTTGCCCACGGTGTTCATTAATTAGGTGGGAAATCCCAATTAATCTAGCAGGCTCTGTTTCTCCTTTATTTCTGTCTCACGTAGGGCTGCCCTGCAGGCCTGAGTCTGAAGAGGCCAGATCTGTGTTTGTTGCAGGCAGACACCAGCCCTCTGAGCTTTGGGGCGAGAAGGGTGGAGGTGGGCACTGTACAGAGAGTTAAAGCACTGAAAACATCAGACTGATGCTCATTCAGTGGGCAGGGAGACTGTTCTGCTGCCTAATGAGCTTCAAAAAATAGTCAGTCCACTGTATCTGTGGATTCAACCAACCATGGATTAAAAATATATTTTTTTAAATTGCAGCTGTACTGAACATGTACAGATTTTTTCTCATCATTATTCCCTAAACAATACAGTATAACAACTATTTCCCTACCATTGACATTGTATTAGGTATTATAAGTAATCTAGAGATGATTTTAAGTAAACGGGAGGATTGTGTGAGTTATATGTGAATATGATACCATTTTATATCAGGGACTTGAGCATCTGTAGATTTTGGTATCTGTGGAGGGGTCCTGGAACTAACCTCACAAGATACTGAGGGATGACTATGTTTACAAGGTAACTTCAAAGCCTCTGGATAGAAGGCTGGATAAGAAGCACAATGAAAGGGAGAATATACTAGGTTAAGAGAGAGGAAGCGGTGAGTATGGATGGGGAGGGAGAGTGCCTGAGTTCCTCAATCTTCCCCAAGGGCCATCTCACTATTTCCCCACTTTATAGCCTTGGAGGAGGCCATAGAGGTGCCTCCCTTGATTTTAGGCCTCTGAGTCTACCTTCCTTTGGTCTTGGATCACACACACCCTATTGCCCATAAAGTCAGGTTTTTTTGTTTGTTTGTTTTTGTTTTTGTAGGGGTATCAGCCATGAACCTTGCAATGAGTGAGGAAAAGGTATTACTTTTTCTCTGCTATAGCAGCAAAAGCTATCTGATGTATGCAGTGTAACCTACTATCTGATTTGCTCCTGTAGCTGCCCACAGCTCTGGGCCCCTGGAGTAAGCTCAGAACTGGGCCCTTTCAGTAAGAAAATACCCTCTGCCTTCAAATACTTTCTCTACTTGCTACCTTAATCTTTCTTTAATAGTTGATCAATTTGCAAGAAAACAAAACACCAAGGAGTTCACATGCAAGTAGCCTGAAGGCAATAACACGGTGTCTTAAGTTTTTACTTTAATGTCAACAATTGTCATCAAAGCAAGTTTTGAAAGGGAAGAGGAAAGAAACCAGGCAAAGTCCTAGACCCTTCTGACCTTTCCCAGTAACACATCTGGGCACCACCTCACCCAGAGGCTAAGAACTCCAGACCAAAGCTCTCCTTCTGTCTTTCTGTCATCAATCTTCTCTTCCACAGGAACATTTCCTTCTGTCTTCTATGTTACAGTTATACTGTATTGTTTAGGGAATAGTGACAAAAAAAAAAGATGTACATGTTCAGTATACATACAATGTAAAAAAATATTTTCAATCCATGGTTGGTTGAATCCATAGATACAGAGGTTCATCTATGCCTCTTGCCAGGGAGGTTCTCTCACTTTCATATCCACCCCAGTGCATAAAGAATACCTTCTTTTAGCTGGAGACAGGAGCAATCTTTAGAAGACCCTTTTTACTGAAAGGTTTATATGCATTAATTTGTGATGGAGGGGAGACTCTTGTTGCTTCCTGAAGGCTCTTGTAGTGACAGCAGAATTGGTGGCTGAGAAAGAAGGGACTCCTGGCATACTGCCCCAGAGAGCTTGTCACACCTGGTTGAGCTTCCTAGCAAACCTACTGATGCCTTCTCATCTCTTCTTCCTAAATGCTCTCTGTCTATACACCTTTTATGTTATTAGGTCTAGGGCAGGCTTAATGTCTCAAATAATAACAAATACGCATTGCTGGCATGTGCTAAGTGTCTTAAGTATAGTATCTCAGCTGACCCTCTAGGCATTCTATAAAGTAGACAATCCAATCCATTCTACCAGCAAGGACATGGATGCTTACAGAGGTCAGATAATGTTCCCGACATCACATAACTCACAGGTGGCACGACCAGGATTTGAACCCACACCTCTCTAACTTCACAGCCTGAAACCTTAACAAGGTGCGCTACTTCATGAAGTGCTTTCAGTTCTTTCTCTGGTCATTTTCTAGACACCTCCTTCCCCTTTTCTCTTTCCAGTCTGACCGACAAACACACAGAGGGAGCTGCTGTTGCTTCATAGACCCAGGATTCTGGAATGCCTTGTGCAGGTAGAAGAGAGGGGTAGCAAAGGGAAAGATGGTTAATTTTGTTTCAGTCTCTTTTCTAACTCCAAATAGTTCTTTCCAAGTATTTTATTCAGCTGCTGTGTCACCCCCTAGAGTGAGACCCTTCATGACATCTCTCTGGCCTCTTGGGTAGCTACTACTTCTGTGCTCAGAACAGTCTCTTTGAAAGGTAATGGAGACATGGTCTCAAAATAATTCTTCTGTAGACCTTTATATAAACATGTTTGAGGGTTTTTAACAGGAGAGTTATGACTTCCAACAAGAGTTTGACCTCCTTTCCTTCATTTTTCTCCCAAAGCAGATACATGCCAGATACCAGACAAGAAGTTAGCTTAGCTTTAGATCATAAACTCCACTGGGGCCAGAAAGGCTGTTCATAGCTGTGACCTCTCTCCTCCATTCCCTGATCCTGTCCCCCTTCTCACCTGGCTGTTCCCTTTGGGGAGCACTGGGGCATGGATGGGGCGGTAGGGCGGAGGGGGGCTGGGTTATCCGCCCCTGATTCTGCATGGCTGATCTGGCTGTGCTCAGAGGCGCAGGAGGAATCAGGGACATTGAGAGAAATGAGGGCCCAGACTGAAGAGCTGGCAGGGCTAGGCTTGTGATCAGTACAGCAGGAGCACTGGGGGCTTCCCTGTGGGAAGCCACCACCCTCCAGAAAAGGGTCAGCCAGTTCTGAAATCAAGGCTAGATTCATAGGCTGGGGCCCTGGGGGCCAAGTCCTCCATCCCTGTCAGGCTGCCTGGAGCTCCAGGGTGTCAATCAGAGTGGCAGTGTTCTGTCACAGCCTTTTCAGGGCAGGGTTGTCTCAGGGCCAAAATGCTCTCACTCTGGTTCATTCTCTGCCTCAGTTCTCCCTCGTTCATCTCCATTGCTAATGGAGAGAGTAGAAGTACCCACTTGATCATCCTCCATCTTGCCACTGCAGGTCATATCCACAAAAGCAGATGACACTGAGTGGGGTGGGCAGTGCCAGTAATGGCTTTAGGCTGCTGAGATCATTGGCCCTGGGGGAATGATTCTGCGGTCCCTTTTAGCCAGAGCCAGCCCCTGGGACATACTCCACCTCCCCTTTCCCAAGGTTCAGAGCCATGACAATGTTTTGATGCTCTTTCTAGGCTTCATGCCTCTGTGCTGTGATCTGGGGTTCCCTGGTGAGGACCCTGCAGCCCTCCTTACTGCTACCCTTAGTCCTCTGCTCCCAGTATGTTTTGTTGGTAGCCAGGGGCTGCAGAGATGATGGAACGAGCCCCTTTCTGGTTAAGGGAAAAAGGAGGGCAGTTATTGGCCAGGCAAGAGGATGGTTTTGCCTCTGGCTTGCCCAAGTGGCTAGTGGCTGGGATGGGGGTGGGAGGTCAGGAACCACTACGAACCTAGAAGGTACGTAGGCATGTGTTCCAGGGTACCTTGAGCAGTAGGGGCTGCAGAGCTACCAGCACTTAAGGAGGAAGTAGCAGTGGTGCTGTCTCCAGGAGGAGGAGCTATAGTCCTCTGAAAATATCCTGCAGAACTTCTCGAAGGCTAGGAAGACATTGCTGATGATAAAAACAATGATAGCAAACTCTTCCTGCCCAGGGATCCACTGTACGTATAATATATCTACCGTGTACTTTAAAAATCTCTCTCAGGCCAGGTGTAGTGGCTCACGCCTGTAATCCTAGCACTCTGAGAGGCCAGGGTGAGAGGATTGCTTGAGCTCAGGAGTTTGAGACCAGCTTGAGCAAGAGTGAGACCCCCCTCTACTAAAAATAGAAAAATTAGCCGGGCATCATGGCACACACCTGTAGTCCCAGATACTCAGGAGGCTGAGGCAGGAGGATCACTTGAGCCAGGAGTTTGAGATTGCCGTGAGCTAGGCTGATGCCATGGCACTCTACTCAGGGCAACAAAGTGAGATTTTGTCTCAAAAAACAAACAAACAAACAAAAATCTCTCTCATTAGACCATCAGCAACTTGAAATCAGGGCATGGTCTCTATCCCTGTGTCCCCAGCACCTGGCCTTAAGTGGGTGGTCAGTAAATCTCATTTCTATACTCACTTACTGAACTTCTGCTCTGAGACTGAAACAGTGCTGGGTCCTGGCGGTTCAGACATATATGGGACACAGTCTCCATCCTCAAGATGCTCAGAGTGCCAGGGAGGACACAGACGTGAGAACAAACTGCAGCTGCGTGGTTGCAACGCAAACAGAGTGCAGTGGGGGTCCATCTGAGACCCAGCTCTCTGCCCTGGGGTGGAGGGGATTCAGGGAGACCACCAAGAAGCTGGGTCTCAAAGCATGTGTGCTGGCTCGAGCTGAGGATGACAGATGAGAGCAGTGGACCAGGCTGGGTGTGGACAGCTGACTATGAGGCTGCTCTTCCCTTTTCTGGCTTTAGGCAGGAGAGCTCTCAGGTGGCCAGAATAGGTCTTGAGTAGGGTGGATGGGAAGAAAAGCAAGAAATATAGGAGAAGCTCTTGCTAGATTCATCACTTCAAGGAGACCAGAGATAACTGAGCAGTCTTCAGATCTGATTCCTCCATTTCACAGTCTTGAGGGATCAGCATGGGTCTGGCCTCTCCCCGTCCTACTCTGCACAATCGTTTGTCCCCCTTGCTTCTCAGAGGAAATGAAGAGGAGTCACCATCTCTTTCTGTATGGCCACTCAGCTCCCCATAGCATCAGGGCGCTGAGAGCTCTGGCCTGCGGCATCTGCAGCAGCCGCAGGCAACCCTGCTGCAGCCATGCTGGGGGGCCGGGGCGTGCACGCGGACCATGTGTGGGGGGCTGCATGCACACCAGCCTCCCTGCCTCCCGTGGCTCTGCAGCCCCGTTCCTCTGACTCTCTCCTCTCTAAAACTCTCCTTGCACTCTCCCATCATACCCACATTCCTTTTTCTCCCCATGCTCACTCCATCCCCTTCCAAGCCCTTTTTAACTAATCTGCTCATCTTCTTAGGATGCATCTTCTTAGGATGCATCAGGATATAATTTAAAAAGACACGGGCTTTGGAGTCAGACCAGGTTCAAATTAAGGCTGCACTGTGTGATTAGGGGCAAATTACTCACTCTACAGAGCCTCAGTTTCCTAAACTTTTTAGCATTGGGGTTGTGGTGAGGATGAAGAATAGCCCTCAACAGACGGCTGCTCTTAGTATTAGGCACTGTCCAGCCACTCGCTGCTCCTCAAACCCTCCTTGCTTCCCACTCCTTAACCGACACTAGGTCAAGCCGGGGTGACGGTCATGGGATAAACAGATTCAACTCTCCTATTCTTTGTGGGAGACTAAATTCTGGGGAAATCACTGGAGAAAAGTAGAGAAGGAATCCCCAGGACAAAAGAAACCTAACCCTCATCCTCATCCTCATCCTGACAAGCATCCTTACTAGTTCTCATAACAATCCTACAAGGTGGATGCTATTCTTCCCATTTTTCACATAAAATGCTTGGACAGAGTAATTAACATTCCTGTCATCAGACAAAGACTAAGTGCAAAGCCAACTCTTTAACTTGGGTGGTTCTTGTTGTCTGTAAATCAGGGGCAAGAGAGGCTTGGAAGGACTGGCCCATTCTCTCCTTGCCCCACTGCCCTTCGGTCCTCACTGTGGTTGGCTTTCCCCTGCTGTTCCTGCTGGGGTCTCAGCATCCAGTCAGGCTCCCCCAGAACTTTGACATCCCCTCAGCCAGGCCCCAGGTCTTAACAGGGAGGGGGGAAGGTGTGGAGGGGAGAGGAGGACCTGTGAGAATAGTTAGTGCAAGAATATGAGACTTCCTATAAATATTTATAACTAGTATATACCTATAATAATTAAAAATTTTAAAAATTAAAATTAAAGAAAGAATACTGGGCTCAAGAATTACTCAAAAGTAGTCAGAGAGCCAAAGACACAGCAGAACAGCAGGCCAAAATGCTTGCATAGAAGCATTTTCTGCAGGTAATTAGCAGAGCACACATAGCTGTGCATACATAAAAGCTGACCAGGAGTGCAGTTTTGTAGAGTTAGTGGTCAGAGGCCAAAGAGGAGCAGAAATGGGAAAAATAAAGGAAATGCCCTGATACCATCCCATAAAATGACTAGCAGTTGCCCGAGATCTGGAGTCATGAGGTGGCCCCTGCTAAAGGGTCATTCACTCCCCTAATATCTGAAAAAACAGGACAATTCTACCATTTCCATGACAAACCCTCCCTGGAGCCCTGCAGGTGTCTCTCCAGTGCCTTTAAAGGGTACACAGGTTCCTAGGAAGTCAGTCATACTGTGTCTTACATCCCCCCACCCCGGGCCAGCACTGGGAGATTCCACAGGGGAGGAGGGAGAGGGTACAGAGCAAGACGGTCTGGTTTTGAAGACCTGCTTTGCAATTGGGACTCCAGCTCCTGCTCCCTTATCTCTGACGTCTCTGCATGGATCCGACTCCAGCTCCGACTCCCTTATCTCTGACGTCTCTGCATGGATCCGACTCCAGCTCCGACTCCCTTATCTCTGACGTCTCTGCATGGATCCGACTCCAGCTCCGACTCCCTTATCTCTGACGGTGCTGCTGGCAGCCTGTTTGTACCTCCTTGGGGTTGGGCTCTCCTTGTCCTGCTCAGGGAACACCAGCAGCTTCTGAAGGGGGACATAGAGCCTCTTTCTAAGGAGGGTTTTCTTCCCAGACAACACTGTATCCAGATTGAAAAAAAGCAGAAGCTATAAGGTCAGTTAAGAGAGAGGGTCTTCATTGTCTATATCCTTTTGGTTTTTGAGGATCTTAATCATTCTTAAAGGTTAGCTCATCTCTGCAGCCTTTGGAGCCTTTGGTCAGTTCTTATCCCACAATTTTAATTGATAAATACCTTTCCCTCCTTTCTGACTCCAGGCTGCCATTAGGCTCCTAAACTCTCAGAACATCCTTTTCAGGCATGGCACTTCCTAAGAAGACGTGGAATCAGAGCAATGGCCCAGTGACCTCCAGAGCGGTGTTATCACTCTTCAAACTTCGGTGTGCTTCAGTCCCCTGTGGACTGAGCGGGCCTGAGGATTCTGCATTTCTAATGAGCTCCTAAGCCAGGAGGTGGCAAACATTTTTTTGCAAAGGGCCAAGTAGCAAATATTTTCAGCTTAGCAGGCCATACGGTCTCTGTTGCAACTACTCAACTCTGCTATAGTAGTGTGAAACCAGCCCCAGACAATACATAAAACAATGGATGTGGCTGTGTTCCAACAAAACTTTGTTGACAAAAATGGGCAGTGGCCATGGAAGGCTGGATTTGGCTCTGACCCTGGCCTAGAGGATGAGGACATTGCTGGCCCGTGGTCCCCACTTTGGGTAGCAAGGAGCGGGGAGGGCCAGCTAGCCTAATGACTTTTAGACTTTTGTGAAAAGGATCCCTAAAGAGCCACTTCCCTGCACAGGTACTGCAGGCATCTGCAGAGGAGTGGGCCCCCTGGGTAAGGGGGAGCTAGCTGTACTTATTTTTATCACAAAGGGCCTCAGGGAGACTCAATGAAGATGGAAATTTTGACCTATGAATTTTCAGTGGCATTTATATTTTCTCTTCAGTCCAGGGAAGGCTCTTCCTGGAGGCTGATTTGTTATGTTAAATGACCCAAAGCAACCTGACCTGCTTTCATTAATTTTTTTTCCCTTGGATCTCTCCCAGCATTGGGAAGAGAGGGAAGAATGCAAAGATTAGTCTCTATGGAGATCTAGAGCCCTAACTATGACCTGAACACAGACACGTGCACACCCTGGAAGACTTCCTCATCGCCCTGTCCCTAAACCTGCTCGTCCTAAATTGATCATCATGGAAGGGAATTAGTCTGTGACTTCTTGTTCTTTCCGGGAGGAAGTTGACTCAACTCAGAGAAATGGAGCCTCAATGCTGTTATTTAATAGCATTTATCAATTCAGCATTATGATTAAGAGTTCAAGTTTTAGTGACAGTCAAACCGAAGTTTCTTTAAGTTTCACTGTACCACTTACTAGCTGTGTGGACAACGTATTTAAACCATTTTTTCTCAACCCAAGAGTAGAACCGTGGTTACCAGAGACTGGGGAGTGGAGAGGGCAGGGGAGGATGTAGAGAGTTTGGTCAACAGATACAAAGTACAATTAGATATGAGGCATACGTTCTGGTGTTCTATTGCACAGTAGGGTGACAATGGTTAACAATAAGGTATCATATACTACAAAATAGCTAGAAGAGGTTTTGAGCGTTCTCAACACAAAGAAATGATAAAGGCATGAGGTGAAGGCCCTGCTCAATACTGTTATTTGATCATTATACAATATACATATAGCAAGACATCAAATTATATCCCATATGCATGTACAATTACAACATCCATTAAGAGAATAAATTTTAAAACTAAATAAAAAAACACATTTTCTCTGACTACAAAAGTAATACCCATTAAAATGAAAAAATGAACAAAAATTACAAAAATATTTAACATAAAAAGTACAAAGTTCCCAACCTAAAATTTCTATTCTCATTCCAGAACTGTTACTGTTGAAAGCTTGATATATATCCTTCCAGTACTTTTTACAAAAATATTGTGAAAAAAAAATATTTTTCTCTCAAGTGGTCATATGCTATCTATTATTATTATTAAGCTTGCTTTTTCCCATTGCTATAACCTATATACCTTCTCCTGTAAGTACATAAAAATATATCTCTCTTTTCAACTGACATACCACAATTTAATCAATTTTGGCCATTTGTTTTACTCCATTAAGTTTCAATTTCCTCATAGTTTCAATAGGGATAATAATAGTATCTACTTCATAGGATTGTTATGAGGATTAAATGAGTTTCATTTGAAAAGGATTGACATAGTGCCCACCACATTTTAAAAAACTCGATAGTAATAATATATAATTTATGTCTCATATCTGTATCCTCAGGTCTTACAAGTTGCGCATACTACTGACTCAGAGAGTAAAGGATCCAAATGAGTTGCGAGCACAGAAGAATAGATGAACCAGAAATACTAATGTCACTGCAAAGTGGCCTAGCATCTTGTTTCCAGATATTAACGCTATTTATTGAAACTAGCCAATGGGCAAGATTTGCTGGAAAGGTAGAAATCACTTTGGATCTGAGTCTTGACTGCATTTCTCACTTATGAATTGTAGACATAGCCAAAGGTGTGATAGGACCGGATGCTTGCTTTGTACAGTGCCCAACTCATTGCCACAACAAACCGGGGGTTTATAAATAGCAATTTTGATGCAGTGACACAGTGTAATGGAAAGTATACCTTGCTTGGCATCAAAAGACATAGGCTTGGACCTGGGCTTTGCCACCAACAGGTCTGTGACCATAGTTTCCCTATATCTCAGTTTTCTCATCAATAAAGCAGGACAGGCCAGGCACAGTGGCTCACGCCTGTAATCCTAGTACTCTGGGAGGCTGAGGCAGGAGGAATCCTTGAGCTCAAGAGTTCAAGACCAGCCTGAGCAAGAGAGAGATCCCAACTCTACTATAAATACAAAGAAATTATCCAAAACAACTAAAAATAGAAAAAAACTTAGCCGGGTATGGTGGCACGTGCCTATAGTCCCAGCTACTTGGGAGGCTGAGGCAGGAGGATCGCTTGAGCCCAGGAGTTTGAGGTTGCTCTGAACTAGGCTGACACTACGGCACTCTAGCCCTGGCAACACAGTGAGACTTTATCTCAAAAATAAATAAATAAAATAAAATAAAATAAAATAAAGCAGGACAAAAAATAGCTGTACCTCCCAGACTTTCTGTGAGTGCTAAGATAATGAAAGTATCTAACAAAGTCTTTATTGAGATAAATAACTGTTGAGTACATGAATTGATCAAGATGTATAATTGATCATGTATACTCTTAAACAGGAAGTGAACATAACTGCAGAAGAGAAGCTGGACTAGCTAAGTGGCTGCTATGAGAGTTAATGTAATCCCAGACCACATTCACAAAAATTCGTAGGCAGGATGTAACTGTTCCGCTCCACTCTGCACAGATGGCACTTCAGGTCTTGTGTGCTGGTCTGAGCAGAGGAAACTGGAGTTGTCTGGTCTGGGATAGGAAACACACAGGACACATGACCACCCTCACACCTTTGAAATATTTGAAGGCCTTCTGTGTAAGCCAATACTAGATCTGCCTGACTCTTGGGGGCAGAATTTGGGAGATTTGGGTCCAGTATCAGAACTTTTTCACAGGCAGAGGTGATGACAGAAGGGATAGCCCCCAGCAAGTTCCCTGCCACGGTGGTATGTGAGTAGGTGGCTGCAGGTCTTAGATGTTCTGAGGGAGATTGAAGCCACAAATAAGTGGTATGGGCAGATGGTCTCTGAGTTACCCTGAGATTTTGATATTCAGCAACACCATGGATGATCCCAAGAAGCAGAAGCACTGCACGTTTACTGGCAATGACACAAATACATAGAAGGAAAGAACTCTGGATTCATTATTCAGCCAATTACTTAAGGTATTTTGGTCCATTCTATACTAATACGAAAGAAGTGGAGAATTGACATTTGTTATGAGTTGAATTGTGTTTCCCCACAAAAAAATATTCCAGTACTTCAAAATATGATCCTATTTTTTAGTAGGGTCTTAACAGAGGTAATCAAGTTAAAATGAGGTCATGACAGCAGGTCTTAATCCACTATGAGTGGCTTCCTTACAAAAAGGGGAATTTGGGACACAGAGAGAAACATGCACAAAGGGAAGATCATGTGGAGACACAGGGAGAATGCCATGTGCGGGGGAGGATCAAAGTGACATCTCTACAAACCAAAGAACACCTGAGGCCACCGGAAGCTAGGAGAGATGTCTGAAACAGATCCTTCCCCAGCACCTTCAGAGGAGGAATGACTCTGTTGATACATTGATTTCAGATTTCTTACCTCTAGAACTATGGGACAACAAAATTCTCTTGTTCCAAGGGACCCAGCCTGTGGCACTTTGTTATGGCAACCCTAAGAAACTAATATAACATAGTAATACATAAGCATTCTTGTGCTCGGTGTTGTGGCAAAGAGAAAAACTACATATATATGTGGTATACATGTAGAAAAAAAGAATAAACTAACCCTGCCATTGTGGAGCTGGTAAACATTCTGAAGAAGGTAAGACAATTTCCAATAAGGTGCAAACTTGACCATGGTAAGGTGACAACACATACAGACAAAAAAGCTTATGCATGGTGAAAAATAAAACCAAAACAAGAGCAATCACGTTAAACATTTCCCCCCTAGATATGTGCGGCTTCTTTAACCTTAAATTGGCTTCTTGCTGCAATTCTGCATTTCTCCTTGGAGGACAGATCTGGATTTAAGAAAAAAGAAAGGAGGTCATAGCTGTTGATGTCAAAACTCTCTGGCAGGTGACGTCATTGGTGGGAGAAGGAGGAGCTCTGTCTGCTTCTGTCCAGTGTCAGGGCAGAGGCAGGATGAGGGCTGAGTTTCCACCTCACCTACTTTGTTTTCAAGTTCACGTGCCTTCTGGGCAGCACCAAAATAGCTCAGCTGAAGTTCAAGCTCCTTTCACAACTCCCACAGTCAGGGAAGGCGCTGGAGTGCTGGGCTGTGTGTGGCACAGAGTGTGGGGATAGGATGAGGGAAAGGAGTTTTTGGAAAAGGAAGGAAGAACTGTCTCTTCTCTGACCCCTGGTCAATCCCAAGGCTTATTCTTCTCTTATTCAATTATTATGCAATAATTCTTGAATCCTAGGGTTAAAAGATACCCTGGTAATCTAAGTGAACATTCACATTTTGTGAAGAGAAGACAATTGGAAGTGAGGATGAGGATTTGATGGTACTATGGGCAGCGATTCAGGAATATGCCAGTTTTTCCAGTTATCTTTCCTCCTGATAGCATGGAGGGAGAAACACTCAAGGAATAGTAGCCATATAGGATACAAAATCTCACAAGATGGTTAGAGCCAATGTGGGTCTTTTCTGTAAATATGAACTGGAGAATGTGTCTTTTGCCTCAAATGAGCCTTCAATAACTTCTTAAAGTATGAATCTGAATTTTAGGATATTCATGTCCTCTGGCCAACTCTTTAAAGACAGGAACCTCAGAAAGTGGGGAGAGGGAAAGAGAGAATATCTGACTTACTTAAAGGGGACAGGTCTCTGCCTGCAGGAAAATGTGCTCCACTCCACAGGTTAGGCTCTCATCACCAATCACAACAGCTTTCCCTCCTTCTGGAGAGAATCAAGGAGCATATGTGAGCAGACAGGAAGGCAGAGAGGTGGTTTTGAGAAGAGAGAGCCAAGAGTTCTCCTCCTTGCTGTGAGGATAAAAGAAGGAAAGGGAGTTGCACATACCTGTCTTGTTGATTAGTTGTGGATCTGGGCCCAGTGCCCAAATGTTTTTGTTTCAATGGTAATCAATTCAAAACAGTATAATTTGGCTGGATGCGGTGGCTCATGCTTGTAATCCTAGGCAGAGGCGGGTGGATGGCTCAAGGTCATGAGTTCGAAACCAGCCTGAGCAAGAGCGAGACCCTGTCTCTACTAAAAATGGAAGGAACTTAGCTGGCCAACTAAAAAATATATAGGAAAAATTAGCCAGGCATGGTGGTGCATGCCTGTAGTCCCAACTACTCAGGAGGCTGAGGCAGAAGGATTGCTTTAATCCAGGAGTTTGAGGTCGTTGTGAGCTAGGCTGATGCCATGGCACTCTAGCCCGGGCAACAAAGTGAGACTCTGTTTCAAAAACAAAACAGTATAATTCAATCCAACAATTTCTGATTGAGCACCTACCCTGGGTAAGGCACTGTTCTAGAATCAGAAAATGCGTGGACAGTTCTCTACCATCAAGGAGCTTATGATTTGGTGTCAAACTCCAGGAGAAATGTAGCTATAGTAATACGGGCAGAAAAGTTCTCAACCCTGGCTGCACATTGGAATCACCTGGGAAGCTTCAGTGAAATACTGACCCCACCACCTGAGGTGCAGATTTCATTGGTTTGGGGGATAAGACCCAGACATTGGTGTTTTTATAATCTCCTCATGTAATTCTATTGGGCAGTCAGGGTTGAGAATTATTGTGTTAGAGGAACAGAGAGGAGCAGAGAGTTAAGGGTCTTGGAGGGAGGGAGGAACAAGGAAAGTTTAAGGTTTTCTTCAATAGGCTTTGAAGAATTGGTTGGATTCCCACATGTGAAACTTGGGATGAGGGAGCCTTCCACAGGTGGAAAGAACCACATGAGCAGAACGTGGAGGTGAGAAAGAATGGGGCATGACCAGAGAATAGCCGGCTCGGTTTGTGTGGTTCCCAGAGCCCATATAGGCAGTCATGGGAAATAGGCAGGAAACGTGGAGTGGAGACTGCATTGTCCAAGGACACACAGCAAGCACTGGCAGAGCCAGAAACACCAACTCACAGCAGGAAGCAAGGGCAAGGATCAGAACAGAAGTTCTGGGGCAACATAAGAAGCCAACTCAGAGACTCTTCTCCACTTGGTCAAATCCCAGCGACCCAGTGCAGGGATAGGCTGAGAGCCAGAGAAAATTTGTTAGTTTTTTTGGCTTGGAGAGAATGAAGCTCTCTGATTCCTTTGTGAATACAGTGAATAGGGAATGGTTTGCCCATTAATATGGCAGTAAACCACCATCTTAAATAAAATAGAGACCAGAAGTTAGTTAACTTTTTCCAGGTCACATAGGTAGAAATCTTGGCTGATTTCAAAGTCAGAGCTTTTCCCACTTATTTGAATTCTCCCTTGCCTTGTATCTCCATTCTGGATGTGTCCTATACTCCTCCATACAGCCTGTGCACAGCTCTGTATTTTACAACCATCTTGTCTTATGCTTGCATGATTATGACTGTTTATCCTACTAGACTGTGAGTTCCTTGAAGGTAGGGCCATATCTGATTTAAATCAAATCAAAATTATATGGGGCTCTGAGATACATTTTATAACCATTTATTTAACAGGAACTTAAAAGATGACTACTATGCACCAGATACTTGAAACGAAGTAGTAAAATGATTTATTCTCTGTCCTCAAGGAGTTCATAGTCTACTGCAAAATCTCTCATGGAAGAGTGCTTACTGATCCTGTGTCCTCTCTCATCTTGTGCTGTAGACTTGATTAATCCTCACGTACTCAGTCCAGTTCAAGCCATAATCCAAGTATCTAATCTCTCCCCTGGCTTCAGAGATGAATTGAGTTCTACAGTGTTGATAGGATTCATCTGGATTAGCCCCTGGAAATGTGATTTCAAAGTATAACAGAAACTAATAAACCATGGTACAGAGCAATTTTCGATGCAGGCAGATGGGTTTTAAACAGTAGGCATAGGGCCAGGCAGCTGGGCTGTATATGAACAAGAATGTCAGTCCTAATATTATCGATGGCCACTAAGCGCATGGTTTCTACATCTCAGGGTCCAGGTCAATAAGGCCACGTGATATTAAACTGACTCCTACTGCTTAAGGTACATGACTATTCAGCTTAGTGAGGAACAAATACCAGTCAAATAACTTTAGGTTAAACTGACTAGTGAAATCTTAAATTCAGTCCCTAAACCATGGTCAACTTCTAAATCTGCAGGAGCTAGTTTTGTTTGCCTCTGTCCTTGGTGCTGAAACAAAGCCCATAGTGTTGGGGCCCTTGCCCTTGAGGTTCCTGTTGTCCCTGAGACATTGTGGTGGGTGGGGTCAGTGGTGGGACATCCATCTCACTTTCACGGAGAAGGGGGATGGTGGTGATCCATACTAAAATGTACTAGCCGTGTGCCTGGTTCACATGGATGTCTGAGATCA
The DNA here is from genome assembly GCA_008750895.1 of Mirza zaza. Classification (NCBI taxonomy): domain Eukaryota; kingdom Metazoa; phylum Chordata; class Mammalia; order Primates; family Cheirogaleidae; genus Mirza; species Mirza zaza. The sequence continues at coordinate 24,645 of VSMD01112785.1, forward strand.
GCTTGAGAAGTCAGCCTCAGCTTTCTTTATGCCCTTGACATAGCATGTGTGTTCCTTATCACATGATATTAAAACTGTAAATACCAGGCCTGACTTCAAAGCTATGCTCTCTTCTCTCTTCTTTGCACCTTGCAGCTGTTATGCTGTTTCAACTAGTATTTACATGTAAAGAAATCAGATTGACATATTTGTGGGTCTTTCCTAACACATAATAAATCATATTAGGATTTATCTTGTCACAATGTCTAGTACAATATTTGCACATGCTGGATACTCAATAAATCATTGGAAAATAAAAATAAATAGTTAATACTTGATTATCTATGGAAATGATCTAAAGAAAAGACCATTGACTGGGGAGGATTTTATTTTCCTGTGTACTATCTCCTGTCAATATGAAAAGACATGGTTTTACTGTTGTAAATAATATCAAAGCTTGACCAACTACTCAGCAACTCACTGCCCTATTGTCATATTGAGGGTGGTGGTGGGGTGAAAAGCCAAACCCCAAGAAAGTTAGACAATGGATCTCAGATAATAATGTTAATATTTCACATTTGCATTTTTATATGCAAATGTGTCATCATATACAACTCTGAAGTGTCAGAGTGTCTGACATATCTGAAGTGTCATCATATACAATTCTGTTTGATCACAACATGTATATGAAATAGACAGACCAAGCAGTAGAATCTCAAATATATGATAAAATGAGGTTATGAAACATTAAATGGGCTAGGCATGGTGGCTCATGCCTGTAGTCCTAGCACTCTGGAAGGCTGAGGTAGGAGGATTACTCAAGGTCAGGAGTTCAAGACCAGCCTGAGCAAAAGCAAGACCCCATCTCTATTAAAAACAGAAAGAAATTAGCTGGACAATTAAAAATATATTTAAAAAATTAGCTGGGTGTGGTGGGGCATGTCTGTAGTCCCAGCTACTTGGGAGGCTGAGGCAGGAGGATTGCTTGAGCCTAGGAGTTTGAGGTTGCTGTGAGCTAGGTTGACACCATGGCACTCTAGCCAGGGCAACAGAGTGAGACTCTATCTCAAAAAAAAAAAAAAAAGAGAGAGAGAGAGAGAGAGACATTAAATGTCTTGGTCACAAAACAATGTAAGTTATAGCTAGTATTAAAAAAAACACAAGGTCTCTTGATGTCCAGTACAGAATTTCATCTATTATTCAATAGAGGGCAAGGCAAAATTAAGACAAAGGTCTCAGAATCTTAGCTGCTCCACTCAGCAGTGCTCATAGGATCTGTGGGCATGTGGAGACCCTTTGGGGGAGGTTTCCTGACGGGAACCATTTCCTCCATAGCTGCTTTTCATAGATGCTAACAAAAACGGTAGAATTATCTGTGTATGCCTTTATTCTATTTGGCAGACTTAATTTACTCTAAAGAAGTTTTGTCTCCTATCTTAAAGCCAGGCTATTCGTTTTATAATTTCTTTTACAGGTTTTAGTCATTTACCTCGGTCATTCTTAAATTTAGACCAATTGCTGTGGACTACTCTTTCAACACTGGCCAAAAAATAAACAGATCTAATCTGTATCAAGTACCTGACATTCACTTATGCATTCCATATTTAATGACTTTTTTCCCTTGTTAGATGTGTTTGCTTTCTTATAGAAAAGCTTTGAGGGAATCCAAATATGATGAAGTCCTAATATTGTTGGGAGAAATGCTATAAAGCTGTGAAATGTTGAGTCATAATAAGAACAATTTAAGACAAGAGTACAAGAGTTATCACAAGGTAGCACTTGATTGATTGCCAAATAAGTGGTGCAGACAAGGATGCCATAGTTTTGAGATATTATATATTGATTTCAGGAGATTGAATTGGACTGGGCTTAGCTCAAGGGGTAAATTGGTATAGGGACACACTAACCAGAAAGACAGGCTTTGAGGAAAAAAGGAAGAGGGAAAGTTGCTAGTTTATCCTAAACTCCAGGAAGTAAGAGTAAAGATTGTAGGGTGATGAGGCTGAAGTAAACTATAGTTGTAGTCTCTCAAAAATTAAGTAGGAAAAACTTTATTTATTTAAAAAAAATCTTTATTGAGCCTATTTTGTTCTTTTCTCCAGGGCCAGGAACACAATGGCAACCCTGATAGCCACGCCTCCTGTTCATGTGGCTCTTGTAGACTGGCCATGTGGATGCACAAGGTGCTATGGAAGCACAGAGATGACTAGCTCAACTGCCTTGAGGGTTAGTAAAGGCTTTCTAGATGAAGTGAGGTCTCAACGTTTTAGCTGAGATCTAAAGTTTAGGCAGGAAGTAACCAATTAAGGGAGCTTGGGAGTTTTGGAAAGATTATTCCAAGCAGAGAAAACAGCATGCATAATGGCCCCAAAGTGAAAGAGCACTTGGTCTATTTTGCAAAAGAGAAGTTTAGTTAGAAGTTTAGAGCCTAGTGTTTGAAGCAAGCAGTCATAAGAGTTGAGGCTAGAGAAATAAGTGTGGGCGAGATTATGCAAAGTTTTGGGTTTTGGACATAAAAGCAGGACCTAGAGAAAAGAAGAGGAGAATAAATATATTCTTGAAGGGTTTTATTGGAAAAAGGGCATGAGATTTGCACTTAGGAAATGTCTCTCTGGGTGCTTTGTCGGGAGTAGACCGGAAGGGGCAGGTAGCGTAATTAGGAGGTTGTGATAGTCATTCAGACAAGAGGTGATGGTGCTGAATTAGGGCAGTAACCATGGGAATGCAGAGAAGCAGGTGGGTTTGACAGATATTTAGAAGTCAGACTCTAAGATTGATGATGGTTCAATGTGGAGAATAAGAAAAGGGGAAGAATGGGGGATGCTTCCAGGTTTCTGGCTCTTACTGTATTGCAATTAAATTCTGCCTGTTGCTGATTCATCAGATGAATTCACCTGTGTATGGACTCTTGAAGTGGTTTATTTGGCTGAGTGATCTATAGGCAAACACACTCCTTTCCACTGAATCCTCATCACAGCTCTCACCTCTATATGCTATATCTCATTTCTCTCATGAGACCTTACCCAAATCCCAAGAAAACTCAGCCTGAGGGTGAAAGGTGGTGGAGGGGAGGAGAAAAAATGACTAGAAGATTTCAAGATGGTCATTTTATTATTCAATGTGCTTTATTTATTTCCAAAAGACACTTCCCCGACACTCCTTGCCTTTGGTCTGATCAACAGGATGAATTCCCTTTTCTAGTTTTCCTGCTGCTGGCGGAGACAAAACAGTGCTACTTGGAGAAATAAATAATTTTCTGCTTTGTGGCTGGCGAGGAGGACCAGCCTGTTATTACTCAACAGCTGAAAATCATTATCTCCTCCCTCTCTGAGTGCCTCCAGGTTCCTTTTCCTAGCAGATTGGAAGGGGGAGCTGAAGGAAGGGTAGAACTGGATATGGGCAGAAGACCCCCCCCCTTTACCTACTTAGCTGAAAATCTGTCAGAGGCAAAACAAACATCATAGCAGAACTGTCATCTGCTAATCGAGAAGTGTAGGTGAGAGGAGAGCCTGGGGAGGCCAGAGGGAGCTGTCTGACAGATGGCTCAGCTTCCAGTGGACAGGGAGCGCACCTGGACAACAGCACAGGAGCCAGGAAAATTATGTAGGTAATTAAGCAGTGCCCAGCTCAGACTCCTGGTAGGGAAGGGAAGGAGGGAAGCTTTGGGAGGCATCTTTTTAGATAGCAACTTCAACCTGCTCTAATTATTTTAGAAAATGCTGGATGGTTTCTCTAACTATTCCTTGTTTTGCATTAGAAACCAGAAGGATGTAGCTATAAGTCTGCAGTGGAAATGGCAATGTTGCTGGAGACATCAATTTTGTGTGTCTCTGAAACCGACTAATATCCGTTCCAAGGGAGCTATCCCCACATGCCAGGGTGAGGTGTGACAGAAGTGTGACAGAGGCCCTTGTTTCCATCAGCTTTTTCAAAACATTCCCGAGAAGTTTGATCTTGCTTGGCAGGAGCTTCTTGCCGGCTGTGCTGGTAAAATAACAAGGACTCCCCATTTGTGAGCTGTTTTTCATCTTGGTGGCACTTTTCAAAGCACTGCATCATTAGCCAGGCTGGAAATGGTTTGCAAAGATTCGTTTGCTCGAGCAGGCAGTGCAGGGTCAGAGAGGCTGCTGAGGCCAGCCACAGGACAGTGCCGGGTGGCAGGAGCGGGGAGGGGGTGTTGGAGTCCTGGAGGAAGGCCCAGAACTGTTTCCAGAATAGGCAAGGGGTGCAGCAGAGGTACTCAGTGTCTCCTGGGACACTTAGTAGTGTGTTCCAAGAATGATGGGGCAAGAAGGGCATGTCACAGCAAAGGGGATTGGAGGGATAATAGCAAAGATCATTCTCTCTTCCACTTTGGTGGCATGGTGTGGGCTGGGAACCTTCATGAAGTTTAATCTGTGTCCCCCAAATTCACCTTTTGTCTCACATCAGAAACCATCAGCCACTGAGCCCAGGTCTATATGGGAGAAAACCCACAATGTGGATAGAGCGAGTCCATACACTGATTATAGAGATTTCCAAACCCAAATGTTGATATTCTCAAACTTTAGTTTGTATCCCAATCATCTGGAATATTAGTTTTTCAAAGGAGTGGATGTTCAGAGTTGGCTTCAGAGTCTCTGAATCTGATTCTCTGGGTTGGGAACAGGTCATCTGCATTTTTAACAAGCCCTTTGAGAGCATAAAATGCACACAGAAGTTAGAACACTGTGTTTGAGCTGCTGTTCTTGAGAATCTGCATTCCCCAGGCATAAGAGGAGCAGGGCCTCTGACTGAGCGTGGGCGTGTGCTACCACACAGCAGTTTGAGAATTCCAGCTGACGAGAGCTGGAGCCTCCTGTCTGAAACAAAGGCCACCTCAGGCCAGGCGGCCAGGCGGCCAGGTCACGGCTGGAGACACAGAAGGAGCTGTCAGGCTGGCTCAGACAGCTGGGAGCGCAGGCTCTGATTCTGAAATGTCAGGGCCGCTAGGAAGCCTCTCTGGAGAGCTGCCTGCTCCCAAAGAAAGAGACAATAATTGCGGTGAAAATTCTGGAGAAGCAGAAGATGTGTAGAGCACACTGGAAATTTTAATCACTTTCTCAGAATAGCTTTGATTAACATTGTCTCTAGCCCTTCCTAGGTGTGTCCTAAGCCTCCCTCGCTCTAACTAACAGGTAATTAGTGCACTGGCTGGGAAGAGAGGCGCAGGCTGATCAGATCAAGTGGGAGAATGCATGTGAAGACACTGCAAAAACTGCGAAGCCCACAAATGGAAGGGCTAGCTCTTACCCCACATGGTTCATACTCCTGTCGCCCAGGACCAATCAGAGCCCTGAGGGCACCTTGTCATCTCAAGCCATTGCTCATGCTGTCCTCCCGCTAGTAACCAGGATGTCCTCTGCACTTTCTCTGCCTATGAACTCCCACTCATTTCTCAAGGCTGAGCCCAACAGAAACAGCTCTAGAGTCATCCCATCCTCCCTGGCAGAATTAAGCACTCTGTGCCCACCACCATTAAGGCCACATGAGAAAGGCTATCTAGTCTCTGGCATGTAGTAGCTGCCTGGTGAATATTCTCTTCCTTTATCTCACCATTTCTCTATTTGCACATCTGTTTCCCTTTCAGCATAACTAATGAGCTAATTCTTCTTGGTATTCTCAAGGACTGCACAAAACCTGACTAGTAGGTGCTCAATAAATGTTTGTTGAATGAAAACAGTAAGTATCAATTAGAGAAGGCGACCTGGAAGATGTGAGGTGGAAAAAAAACAACTTGTTTTGTTATCCAGAGCCCTCCTAGAATGCCAGGTTGATCTAAGATTTAATCTAAGAACTGTATGGAAGGGGTAGTTCTAATTTCAATGCATAAGCCACTAAGAAAACCCTGGTGAACTAGATTATAATATTATCCAATTTGGGTTGTAAATGGGGATGCTTTATGTTGTATTCATTTATAGTTCAGAAGGATTTACCAAGTGGCCTCTTTAATGCCTCAGTTTTTATATCTGCAATATGGGATGGAGCAAATCATGACTGTCATGAGTAATCCTGCCTGCCTTCTTTCCTTCTCTGATACATCTTTATAGAAGACAGATGTCCCTGGGAGTGGGTATGTATGAGAAAAGCAGAGCCATTTGTCACCTGTGGCTAGAAGCACTAAGGGCAGGGCTTGAGAGAAGAAAAAGAGTGAAAGAGAATCAAAATTGCTTTTTAAAATTTCTCATCTAACACTGACTCCACACTAACTTATCTCAACCTGCAAATGAGAGGAGAGAACAGCATTCATCGCACTGCTAGCATATTACACGGAACTTTTTAAAGTGGGATCCTTGGACCACCTGGCAACTTCTTAAAAATGCAGAATTTTAGGCCCTGCCCCAGATTTACTGAATCAGAATCTGACTTTTAATAAGATCTACAGGTGATTCCCACGCATATTGAAATTGGAGAGGCACAGGCATAGGGTAGGCTTAAAAACATTTGTGAAAGTGAAAAGAGAAGTGGGGAAGAATAGATGCAGAGGATGTTAGAACAATGTTCTGCCCACCAAGATACGATAAAATGGAATGCATTTTCTCATTACAGGAACTAGAAAACTGCTGTGGTGGGGTGGTGGGAGAAAAGGAGGAAGAGCTCTTATTTAGCTGCAAACTCACCCAGGGAGCTGACAGAGGAGGAAAACATCAAGCTCAGACCCACCCAGCCCAGCGAGAGGGGAGGCTTACAGAGTGCGGAGGCATGGAGGCAGCACTCCTAGCCTGCCCTGTCAGATCTCCCATGATGCACCTGCCCAGGACTGCCCAGTCATTCACCCATCCCAGCAGGACACCCATGACCTTTCCCCAGGGCTGGGGTGTCCGTGCACTCTAGTTCTATTTTACAATTAATTCTTTTGTTTTCATTTAATTAGAGTCTTAAACTGAGTCCCTCCAACCAAGGATAGAGACTTGGTTTGGAAGTCTGCCTGTGGGATAAGCAAGCACACTCATGTGTGTATGTGTGTGTGAGTGAGTGTGCACGTAGTCTTAAGCTGAGATATAATTTATGCATAATAAAATACACACATCTTAAGTGCTCAATTTGATGAATTTTAACAATTGTATACATACACCTATGTATATAGCAAACAGAATACATATTTTCATTATTCCAGAGAATTTTCATGTGCCCCTTTCCAGTCAATCCCCCTGTCTCTCTACCTACCCAGAGGCAGTCTCTGATTTTTATTCCCATAGGTTAATTGTGCCTGTTCTCGGACTTCATAAATGGAATTACACAGTATAATGATGAAGTATCTACTCTATTGTCTTTTTTCACTCAACATTATGTTATTGAAGTCCATCCATATTGTTGTATGTATCAGTAATACATTCCTTTTTATTGCTAAGTAGTAGTCCATTGTATGAAGATAATACAATAAGTTTATCCATCTTTCTGTCAATGGATATTAGGGTTGCTTTCGTTTCTAATGAATAAGGCTGCTCTGAACATTCTTATAAAAGTCATTTGTGGGGCCGGGCGCAGTGGCTCATGCCTGTAATCCTAGCACTCTGGGAGGCCGAGGCGGGAGGATCGATCAAGGTCAGGAGTTCGAAACCAGCCTGAGCAAGAGCTAGACCCTGTCTTTACTAAAAATAGAAAGAAATTAATTGCCCAACTAAAAATATATGGAAAAAATTAGCCCAGTGTGGTGGCACATGCCTGTAGTCCCAGCTACTTGGGAGGCTGAGGCAGGAGGATCACTTGAACCCAGGAGTTTGAAGTTGCTGTGAGCTAGGCTGACACCATGGCACTCTAGCCTGGGCAACACAGTGAGACTCTGTCTCAAAAAAAAAAAAAAAAAGTCATTTGTGGATCTTTTTTTTTTTCCTTTTTATTTCTTGGTGACAAAGCACCCAGGAGTGTGCTTTCTGAGTCATAGGATACATATATGCTTAAACAAGGACAATAAAACATTACCTAAATGGCGGTAACATTTTATTAATAGCTTTTCTCATCAGCCTTGTATGAGAGTTCTAATTGGTCCATGTCTTCACCCTAACAGTTGACATTAATCTTCTTGAATTTTAGCTGTTCTAGTAGGTACAATATAGCCTTGGTGTTATTTTAATTTATATTTTTATGATGACTCATAATCTTGAGCTCTTTTCATGTGCTTATTGTCCACTTATACATTTCTTTGCCTTTAGAAAAATTGTGTCATATTTTATTGTTGATTTGTTGGAATTCTTTTTTTTTTTTTTTTTGAGACAGAGTCTCACTTTCTTGCCTGGGCTGGGGTGCCCTGGCATCAGCCTAGCTCACAGCAACCTCAAACTCCTGGGCTAAAGCAATTCTCCTGCCTCAGCCCCACCCCCATCCCACCCCCGCCCCCCTCCCCGTCCCCCAAGTGGCTGGGACTATAGGCATGCACTGTCATGCCCAGCTAATTTTTTCTATTTTTAGTTGTTTGGTTAATTTCTTTCTATTTTTAGTAGAGACAGGGTCTGTTTCTTCCTCAGGCTGGTCTCGAACTCCTGGCCTCAAGTAATGCTCCCGCCTCAGCCTCCCAGAGTGCTAGGATTACAGGCATGAGTTACTGCGCACAGCGATTTGTTGGAATTCTTTATATATATTTTGGATATAAGTTCTTATCAGATATACCTATTGCAAATATTTTTTTCCCAGTCTCTGGATTCCCTATTCATTTTCTTAATAGTGATTTTTGATGAGCAGAAAATTTTAATATTTATGAAGTACAATGATTTTTTAATATTTATGAAGTACGATGCATCATTTTTTTATTAGCTAGTGCTTTTTGTGTCCATAGAAATCTTGCCTTTCTCAAGGTCACAAAAATATTTTTTAATGTTTTTTCTTGAAGTTTTATGCATCTAACTTTAACATTTTGGTCTATGAACCATCCCAAATTAGTTTTTGTGTAAGGTATGAAACAGAGGTTGAGCTTCGTTTTATTCCATACAGATATCATTGTTCTAGTACCATGTGTTGAAAAGAATTTTCTTTCCCATAAAATCAGCTTTGGGCTTTGGTCAAAAGCCAGTTAACTTTGTGAGTGGGGAGCTATTTTTAGACTCTGTTCTATTTAACTGGTTTGATTTGTCTATCCTTATTCCAGTGCCACGCAATTTGATTGCTGTATTTTTATTGTAACTCTTTGGAATTAAGTAGTATATATCTTCCAACTTTCTTCACCTTTTTAAAGATTGTTTTAATGATTCTAGATCCTTTATATTTCCATAAATATGGACATATTATAAATATGAACATAAATATGACAATCAACTTGTCATATTTCCTTTTTAAAAGCTCTTGGCATTTTGATGGGTTTTTCATTGACTCATAGGTTAATTTGGAAGAATGGCTATCTTGATATTAAATCATGTAATTCATAGACATGGTATGTATCTCCATGCCTTTATCTTTATTTAAGTTTTCTTTAATTTCTCTTGGCATTGTTTTGGAGTTGTCAGTGTAGGCATACCTTTCATTGGACTTCTGATAGTCAATCTTTTTGATACTATTGTGAATGGCATTTTTAAATTTTGTTTTTCCTTTGTGGCTACTATATAGAAATCCTATTGATTTTTCTATATTGAACTTGATTTACATTTGGATGCTGAACCAACTCTGCATTCCTGGGACAAACTCATTTAGATTGTATTTTCTTTTTGTAAATATCTAGATATTATTTTTCAATATTCTGTTAATGATATTTGTGTCTATGATCACAAGGGCCTAGTGGTCTGAAGTTTTGTTTTCTTTAATGTCCTTGTCAGGTTTTGATATCAAGATGGTTCTGGTCTCCTAAAATGAGTTTGGAAGTATTGCTAACTGCTATATTTTCTGAGTTTCTATAATATTAATATTATTCCTTCCCTAAATATTTGATTGAATTTACTGTTGAACTATCTGGGACTAGAATTTCCTTTGTGGGAAGATTTTTAAATATGATTTATTTCTTCTTTTTATCATATAGATTTATGGCTATTTAGATTTTCTATGTCTTGGGTCAGTTTTGGCAATTGGGTGTCTTTCAAGGAATTTGTTCATTTAATCTAAATTGCCAAATATATTGGTATGAAGTTGTTCATAATATTGCATTGTTTCCCTTTTTAATGTTTGTAGAAATGAAGGGTACCCACCCTTCATTTCTGATTTTGGAGATTTATATTTTCTCTTTTTATTCTGATCAGTCAGTGTGTGGATTACTATTGCTGCATAGCACGTTATCCCTAATATTCACAGCTTATTATAAAATCACCAATTTAACTTACTTGTGCTTTTATGGGTCTGAAATTTGAGACGAGCTCGTCTGAACAGTTCTTGTTTGGAGTCTTTAATGCAGTTGAATTCAGTCGGCAGCTGGAACCCCAGCCGTGTGAGACTCAACTAGGCTGGGTGCCCAAGATGGCTTCCACGCACGCTGGCAGCTGGTGAGGCTGTCGATGGAGAGCTTACGTGTGGCCGCTCCAGCACAGCAGCTGTCTTCCTCCACAGCAAGCATCTCAGGAGAACCAGGTGGAAGCTGTTTGGTCTCTTCTGACGTAGCTTGGAAGTAAAGCAATGCCATGTCCACCAAATTCTATTGATTACAAGCAAGCCACCAAGGCTGGCTCAAATTAAAGGGAAGAAACATCGACTCCACTTCTTGATGGAAAGGTGAACAGCATTTTAAATGTTATTGATAAAATTAAGGTATTAATATTTGACTGAATCAAAAAATTTCAATCACATGTTATAACCTTCATAGTCAGTCTAGGTGGAGATTAACAATTCTATTCATCTTTTCTAATAATATTTGCATTGATTTTATCTGTTATTTGTCCATTTTTTATTTAATTAATTTCTGTTCTTATATTTTTTATTTATTTTCTTTTACTTAGTTTGGATTTAATTTGCTGTTCTTTTTCCAGCTTTTAAGGTGGTAGTAAACTTAGATCGTTGATATTATGCCTTTCTTCTTTTTCTAATACAGACAGTTAAAACTACAAATCTCTGAAGTATTATACATTTGTACTTCGTTGTCTACTTGTTACACAGCCTTTACCCAAGGGCCATATAGAGAGCCAGTTTCAGGGTCCCAGCTGGCATAGGAGTTAGGGCTGATTCCTTTTTCTAGAATGTCCTGGTTAAGGGCATAGACCTGCGGCCAGACTGTCTGGGTTTAATTCTACCTTGGCACTTACCAGCTGTGTGATCTTGTCAAATTACTTAGCCTCTCTGTGCCTCCATTTCCTCTGAAACATTAATAATAGGTAAACAGATGATTGACAGGCTGAAATCAAATCTAAGTGAAATCATGTGTGAAGTGCGGATATAATGATGATATCAATCAGAAGGTTTTTACAAGGGTTAGATGAGTTAAGATTTGTGAAGTGCTCAGAATAGAATTCAAAAATATCTATTAGTATTCTTGCAGTATTAAAATAGAAAAGCAAATAGGAGGCCCATTCGTTCATTCAAATGATTATTTATTGCCTGAGTTAGGCGACCGTGCTGGACGTTGGTCTTACCATCTAAAGTCGCTCAAAGGTCTGTCGTTATTTGCTTTCAAAACTTTAGAATAATAGCACCTACAATGTTCTATAACATTCAGTTACCACTTTTGTTCCTGCAACAGTGTACTGAATACTTACTAAGTCTCCAGTACCAGGCTAAGTTCATTATATATAAAATATTACTTAAACCCCACAACGTATCTTCAAAGAAGCCAACTTTGATGGAGTCTAAAAGTGGATTAGCTATCACTGTCCCTGCCTCCGGGTCTCCTTAAAACAAGAATTGTTCTCTCAACCCCCACTCTAGCTTCCTGTCAAGATTAACTGGGTCAGTCTCCAAATTGGTGCCTCTGGAAATATTGGACATGCTGATCCTAGAATTGCTGGACAAGGCGATTTCAAGATGAGGCAGGCAACAGCATACAGGTTAGAAGCAGGGGCTTTGCAATCAGACAGACCTGGGTTAGAGTCCTGACTCTACCCTTTACTAGCTAGGTGACATTCAGCACGTTCTTTAGCATTTAGTCAGACATCCCTTCATTCATTCCACAAATATTTATGAGCTTCTGTGTTATTCCAGGCTCTGTGCTAGGTTCTGGGGAGACAGAAGATGACAAAAGAGACAGCAGTGTCTGACTGAATGTGCCTTACATCCTGGTTGGCTTTATGACTTCTTTATAGGATTGTGGTGAGCTTAATTGGGATAATGTAGGTAAAGTGCTTAGCATAGTGCCCCTGCACCACATTTAAAAAGGAAAATGTGAACACCTTCCTAAATTGGATATGTTTCAGAATCTTTTGACTGACTTAATAGTGTAGATGAGGTGCCTGCCAGAATAGCAGTGATTTCTAGAATATCTGGTATGAGGATTACTCTTCCTTGGTCTCTTTTTCAAAGATAGCTGCTTGACCAAAAGAGGAAAACACAACTAAGATCATTTACCATAGCAACTTAAAAATATTTATGATAGTTTGTAGAATAAATTAAGGGAAAATTTCATTTGCATTTTAACCAAGGAGCCAGTGTTATTGGTCATTTAATTGTCTACCTTTCATTGTTCATCTCAGTTCTTCAGATATATATTCCAGACAAGATTGAAGGTCAGCATTTCCCCTTTAAGCTTATTCTGAACCTAAATATTATTGCCCTAAATCTGACTGTACCCATAAGAATAATAGAGGGATTAAGTGGATAAAGAAGATTAATATGAAGCAAAGCTCTCTACAATTCAAAACAGAAACTACCTATATCTGTAAATTCATACTCTGGCTTCCCTGCTTTTACAGTATATAGACATTGCCTTTGTCCTATAAAAGATCAGCTCTTTAGATCTGATTCCATTTATTTGCTCTGCATTACAGCCATTTCCTTAGTCATTTGTTTCTCCCTATTGGACGATAATCTTCTTATGGGCAAAGACCATGTTTTACATCCTTATATCTTTTGTTTATATCATGATGCCTGGCCTGGTACATAGTTGTTTTTCAATGTGTGTTTATTGAATTGACTTGAAATGTCATTGATTTCCTCTCAAATCATAGATTAACAGATTATTGAAAGGTTAAAATCAAATCTCTCTAACTGTGTTATCTCTTGGTTTTATAAAGATTTCTAAAAACATCAAAATAATGATGGTAAATTCACTTAAAACACTTTGAATGAAATTCAGTTAAAGCCATTCAAAGACTTATGTTTAAATATTTTCACAAAAATGTCATCTCAAAACAATAAATTTATTCTAGATTCCAGTGAAGAAATGTTACTAAAATCAGAAGTAGTACCTACCTAATAATGTATACAATTCCAATATTAAATGGTTTAAAATACTCTCATGTTAGTTACCCCCTCTTTTTTTAGTTTATTTATTTAAACAACTTGGCATATTAAATAATCTGGTTGCACATTCTCTGATTATAACAGGAAGACAGATTCTCCTATTTGAGGTCACGTTTTATATAACTTTCTATTAGGTATGAAGATATAAAAAGACTTTAAAAGCTGTTGAAAGTTTTGGTTAATTATTTTGGGAAAACTAGTGAAGGGAGGGTTAATAAGAAAGGAACAGTCAAATCTAATTTGGTAAACTTGGGAGCAGGAGAATGGGGTAAAGAATTTAGGGATAAGACTCACCTGACCAATATTTATTGTGCTGGCCACATCTGGGTCCTGTGGATACAGAGAGCCCTGCTCTGTGGAGAGGACATTGGAGTCAGGAGAACATCTATTCAGAGAGGTTCTCATAATGTTGAACTGCAAAAGGAAGGGGTTTGATCTCCATTTCTTAGCTTCCTGGAGCTTGTTGATCCTTTTCAAATGTGAATGGTCCCTTTCTACCCATGAGCTCCGCACATGCAGGGAAATTAGAAAGGAAAAATATCTAGCACAAAACAGGTGCTGTTATAACCTTCCCCAGGCCTGGAGCACCTATTTCTCTTACATTTATGTAAACAAGAGATGTTACCCAAATAACTTCCCTGAACAGAAAAATATATCCCAAGGTGACTCTCTCTCTTGTCTATACTAGAAATAACTGGCATCATCCCTATTAAAATAAATAATAATAATGTATAAAATAAAATGCATACTGTTTCCCCACACATCTCCATAACATATCTATCTCAAAAAGATCATAGTGAAAATTAAAAGAGCTATTGTGAGGTATCTAGCATGGTGCCTGGTATGAGGTTGGCATTTAAAACACACACACACACACACACACACACACACACACACA
>VSMD01112787.1:0-19702 GCA_008750895.1 Mirza zaza
TAATTTACATTATGCTTCTCTCTTGGTGTTGTACATTCTATGGGTTTTGACAAAAGTATAATGACATATATCCACCATTGTAATATCATGTAGAATATTCACTGCCCTAAAAGTCCTCTGTGCTCTGCCTATTAATCCCTCTCTTCCCTTTAACTCCTGGCAACCACTGATCTGTTTACTGTCTCCATAGATTTTTGGGTTTTTTTGAGACAGAGTCTCACTCTGTTGCCCAGGCTAAAGTGCTGTGGTGTCAGCCTACCTCACAGCAACCTCCAACTCCTGGGCTCAAGCAAACTTCCTGCCTCAGCCTCCCAAGTAGCTGGGACTACAGGCATGTGCCACCATGCCTGGCTAATTTTTTCTGTATATTTTTAGTTGTCCAGCTAATTTCTTTGTATTTTTTTAGTAGAGATGGGGTCTCGCTCTTCCTCAGGCTGGTCTCGAACTCTTGACCTTGAGCCATCCACCTGCCTCAGTCTCCCAGAGTACTAGGATTACAGGCATGAGCCACCACACCTGGCCTGTCTCCATAGTTTTGACTTTTCCAGAATATCATGTAGTCAGAATCAAACAGTCTGTAGCCTTTTCAGATTGATTTCTTTCATTTAGTAATATGCATTTAAGTTTCTCCCATGTCTTTTCATGGCTTCATAGCTGATTTCTTTTTAGTACCAAGTAATATTCATTGCCTAGATGTACCAAAATTTATCCATTTACCTACTGAAGGGCATCTTGATTGCTTCCAAGTTTTTGCAATTATGGAGAAAACTACTATAAACATCATGTGCAGGTTTTTGTGTGGACATAAGTTTTCAATTCATTTGGGCAAATACCAAGGGATGTCATTGCTAGATCATATGGTAAGAGTAAGTTTAGTTTTGTAAGAAACTGCCAAACTGTCTTCAAAAGTGGCTGTACCATTTTCATTACCACCAGCAGTGAATGAGACCAGTTGATACTCCACCTTGTCACCAGCATTTGGTATTATCAGTGTTCTGGATTTTGCCATTCTAATAGATGTGTGGTGGTATCTCATTGTTGCTTTAATTTGCAATTCCCTAATGACATATGATGTTGAACATCTTTTCGTACTCTTATTTGCCATCTGTACATCTTCTTTGATGAGGTATCTGTTCAGGTTTTTTGCTCATTTTTTAAATGAGTTGTTCATTTTCTTATTTTTGAGTTTAAGAGTTCTTTATGTATTTTGGATAATAGTGATTTATCAGATCTATCTTTTGCAAATATTTTCTCCCAGTGTGTGGCTTTTCTTCTTATTCTCTTGACAGTGTCTTTTGTAGAACAGAAGTTTTTAATTTTGGTGAAGTCCAGATTATCAATTATTTCTTTCATGGATTGCACTTTTGGTTTTGTATCTGAAAAGTCATCACCAAACCCAAGGCTATCTAGATTTGCTGCTGTGTTATCTTTTAAATTTTTTTTTTTTTTATAATTTTGTGTTTTACATTTAGGCCTATGATCCATTTTGAGTTAGTTTTTATAAAGAATGTAAGGTCCATGTCTAGATTCATTTTTTTGCATGTGGATGTCCAACTGTTCTTGCACCATTTGTTGAAAAGACTATCTTTTCTCCATTAAATTGCCTTTGTTTGTTTGTCAAAAATCAATCTGCTACATTTTGTGGGTCTGCTTCTAAGCTTTCTGTTCTGTTACACTGATTTATTTGTCTATTCTTTCACATATACCACACTGTCTTGCTTACTATAGCTTTATAGTAAGTCTTAAAGTCAGGTAGTGTCAGTTCTCTGACTATTCTCTTTCAATATTGCATTGGCTACTCTGGGTCTTTTGGCTCTCTCTATAAACCTTAGAATCAGTTTGTTGATATCTTCAAAATAACTTGCTGAGATTTTGATTGATATTGCATTGAATCTTTAGATCAAATTGGGAAAAATTGACATCTTGACAGTATTGAGTTTTCCTATCGATGAACATGGAATACCTCTCCATGTATTTAATCCTTCTCTGATTTTCTTCAAAAGAGTTTTGTAGTTTTCCTCATATAAATCTTGTAAATATTTTGCTAGATTTATACCTAAGTATAACATTTTGGGGGGTACTGATGTAAATGATGTGATCTTTTTTAATTTCAAATTCTACTTGTTCATTGCTGGTATATAGGAAAATGATTGACTTTTTTTTGTTGTTTTTGTTTGTTTGTTTTTTGAGACAGAGTCTTGCTCTGTCACCTGGGCTAGAGTGCCGTGGTGTCAGCCTAGCTTACAACAACCTCAAACTCCTGGGCTCAAGCAATCCTTCTGCCTCAGCCTCCCGAGTAGCTGGGACTACAGGCATGCACCACCATGCCCGGCTAATTTTTTATATACATATTTTTAGTTGGCCAATTAATTTCTTTCTATTTTTAGTAGAGACGGGGTCTCACTCTTGCTCAGGTTGGTTTCAAACACCTGACTGTGAGTGATCCACCCGCCTCAGCCTCCCAGAGTGCTAGGATTACAGGCATGAGCCACTGCGCCCAGCCTGATTGACTTTTGTATATTAACTTTGCATTCTGCAACTTTGCTATGATCACTTATTAGTCCCAGGAGATATTTTTTTTGTGCCAATTCTTTCAGATTTTCTACATAGATAATTGTTATCTGTGAACAAGACAGTTTTAGTTCTTCATTTCTAATCTGTATACCTTCCATTTCCTTTTCTTATCTTATTGCATTAGTTAGGACTTTTAGTATGATGTTGAAAGGGAGTGGTGAGAGGAAACATCCTTGCCTTGTTGCTGATCTTAGAAAGCTTCTGGTTTCTAGTACAATGTTAGCTGTAGGGTTTTTGCAGATGTTCTTTATCAAGTTGAGGAAGTTCTCCCTCTATTCCTAGTTTGCCGAGAGCTGCTTGTTTGTTTGTTTTTGAGACAGGGTCTTACTTTGCTGCCCGAGTTGGAGTGCAGTGGTATGATCATAGTTCACTGCAGCCCAAACTCCTGGGCTTATACCCTCCACCTGCCTTAGCCTCCTGAGTAACTAGGACTACAGGCACACGCCACTGACCTGGATAATTTTTTAAATATTGTTTTTTGGCAGAGACAATGTTGCCCAGACTGGTCTTGAACTCTTGGCCTCAAGTGATCTTCCCACCTTGGCCTCCTGAAGGACTGGGCTTACAGGTGTGAACCACCACACCCAGCCTGCTGAGAGCTTTTATTATGAATGGGTGTTGGATTTTGTCAGATGCTTTTTCTTCATCTATTGATATGATCATGTGATTTTTTTCTTTAGCAGGGGCAGGGGATACTACAATCTTAGAAGGGTCTTTCACATAGAGACTGTTTTTTGTTTTGTTTTGTTTTGTTTTTTTGGAGACAGAGTCTCACTCTGTTGTCCGGGCTAGAGTGTCATGGCATCAGCTTGGCTCACAGCAACCTCAAACTCCTGGGCTCAAGCAATCCTGCTGCCTCAGCCTCCCGAGTAGCTGCGACTACAAGCATGTGCCACCATGCCTGGCTAATTTTTTCTATATATTTTTAGTTGGCCAATTAATTTATTTGTATTTTTAGTAGAAATGGAGTCTCACTCTTGCTCAGGCTGGCTTCGAACTCCTGACCTTGAGCTATCCTACCGCCTCGGCCTCCCTGAGTGCTAGGATTACAGGCATGAGCCACCACACCCGGCCATACACAGAGACTGTTTTTATTTTTCTTCCTTCCTTCATTCCCTCTACCATATTCAGATCACTAAATATGTGCTAGAATTCAATGTGGGGCCTCCTTTGGTGAGCCTCTCAAGTACCTTCTGCTAAAGCATAATAACTTATCAGCCACCCCTTTTCATGTTTACTTCTTCTTTCTTTCCACTTTAGGAAATATCATTCTTTGATCCAGGATCAGGCTCGAGAGTTGACCCATCTACGGCAGAAGATGAGGATTGGGAAAGCAGTCTCTTCCCTTCTCATCCAGCATGTCAAAAACACAGTAAAGACCTTTGAGGAACTACTCAGCAGCAATAGCATTGACCACTACATGGAGCAGCACTTCCGTGAGCAGCTGGCCAAAGGCAGCCAGCTGGCAGAGAGCCTTGCCAGCAAATTCAGCACTGGTAAGTTGGCCACACAGCTTGGGAAGACTTTCAGTCCTTCTCAAGGTCCTAGGCTCACACAAGCCCACATCTATCTGCAAGTCCTGCTTTGTAATCACCACATTGGGTCAGGACAGGCTGGTGAGGAGCTCCAAAGAGAAACACAAGAAGTTGAGGATGCTGTGATGATCGTCAGCACCTCCAACCCTCATAGAATATGGCCATTAGGGCATATTGATGATGGCATTTATTTGAAACTAATGGCAGAAAGAAAGAAGGAGCAGGGGCAGCTGGTTGTTGTGAAGGACCCTGAACTAGAAATCCCAAGACCCTTGCTCTAGCTTATATGTGTTCATTATTCACTCTGGATAGCTTAATATCTCTTTTGATTTGTTTCCTCACCTAAAAACTTAGATCAAATTATGCCAGCCCCTGAAGGTTGCATAGTTATTATAAGGATCAAATAAGTAACCTTAATCAGTAACTTCAAAGAAATGATAATCATGCTGATTTTGGCATGGGTTAGGCACTGTGCATACCAACTTGTGGGAACATTAGTTATTTCAGGAGCTTTTACATATAATTTTCCCTGGAGCACCCGAGGGTACATAGTAACAGAAGGCTTGAGGCCGCTGTGCTGTTGCCTTATGGCAGATGCAGAGGCAGGACAGGGATGTCTATCATCCCCTTAGAGAAAAGAGTAAGTTCTGCATGAAAGCTGTTATGTGACACATAGCCATGGGTCTGGGGTACCAACTCTCTGCCACGACTTGGAGGCTCTGGCTGGAATGGGCCAAAGGACAGTTGGATAAGTTTCCCATAATCTGTGGGGAAAAGACATATTTAGCGTTTTGCTGTGACTCAGGGCAGAGCGAGAAGAAATGATGATCTTTGTGGTGGGCTCAGGAAAGCCTACCAGGCAAGCTCTCTAAAGACTCAATCCAAACTCTGGGAAAATTCAGAGAATCCTGGACTCAAGCATCATGCAGCCATGTCTCTGATCCCAAGTAGAACCAAGTGTTTGTTTGCAATCTAGGAAATGAGACTTGCTTAAATTATGACTGGTCCTATTTGAATTTGGTTTTCAGATGACTATACAAGTAAGAAGGACCAAGCAGGACGGGCGCCCCTGACCCTCAGGTAACTCCAGATTTTCAGGGGCAATGAAAGATTTCATCTGGTGAAGAATCAGAAGCAAGGGCCAGAAGATAAAAAAAAAAATAGCTTATTGTATTATTTTATTTATTCACCAAACCATTCTGTATCCTTAGTGACAGGTAATGTCATTTCCCATTTTTAAAAAATGTATTATTATTCTGATTACCATTCATTAATTCACCAACTTAGTAATATAAAGCAGCTCTAACCTAACTATCCAGGTCTTAGGAGTTTCCTGAACCCTCAGGGATCATCTTTGATTTCCCCTGACTGTTTAAAGGCCAGGATAAGATTTTATCTGGTTTCTTTAAGGGTGACCCAGGGAGTACTGGCAGATGTTAAATAGCTACAAATTTTCCTTGCAAACAAAGGTTTCTACCATATCTCTATATTTATGGAAGGAGGTCTAGAAACTGCAAGACATCTGGGAGGCTACATTGCCTTTGCTTCAGGGACCAGTTTTAAATGGGCTATTACAAATACCATGTAACAGGTTATGTTCACAGAGTGAATTGAACTCTTCAGGGCCTCTGGGTGTCTCGTGAAGGAAGCACGAGTGTTATTTAAAGGGCCTGATGGGTCTTCTCTTTTCCTCAGGATGTTTGTGGCCAATGCACTGGGCACTGCTGCTCTCCCTGCCCCTCCCCCACTCCCTCCATCCTCTACTCCTAAACTGAAATGAATTTTGGGGCTGCTTCTCTGAAGGAATGATCTTCTTAACCTCTCCTTGGCTTCTCCCGTGAGCCTCCAGATCACTACAGCTGTGGTATTCAAGTGACATTTATTCTTCCTTCTCTCTTTCTTACCCCACCAGTATCTTAAGGGAGATGCATAAGAAGAGCAAAGTGAGGGAAGTCCTAGAGACCAAGCAGGATGCCGGGTCCCAGATGGGCTCCGGCAGCCACGCCCAGTCTGCTGCCCACTTGGCCCGCAGCAGCACTTGCCCATGGCTCGGTGAGCAGGAAGCGCATCCTGCAGGGGATGTGGATGCCGTCAGTGAGTACCCACACACTCCAGTTTCTGGGTGCCAAGGGGAGGCATGTTTGCGGCCAGGCCCTGTAGATCCACTGTGATGTCCCTGGTTGAGCACAGCTCTGGGACCCAGTGCCAAGCAAAGTCCCCACGGGTGTCAGGTGGCTTTTCTCCATTCCTAGTCTCCCATGTCATTGGTCTGGCACAGACGTGGTGTTGGACTTGGGGGGAAAGGGTCACGAGTTGGGGAGGAGAGGGAGGGAGGAAATACTCCTTCATCACCGCAACACGATCATGTTATCTTCAGACCAGGGACATGAAGGTGACTAACATTGTGCCTCTGATCCTGGAATCCTTGGGGTAAACAGCCATGGTTTCTATTTTCTGTTCACCACTCAATATTCTTTATCATTTGTGGATTTACAGATCCCATCATCATCCTAATAATTCTTCTGTAATATCCTCTAAGCTATCAATAACTGGGACATGTCATGAGGTTCAAGCTGAGTCTTTCCTCAACCCCACCAGTATGGTCCCCCACCCCAAATTCCCCTAAGAAGGCCCTTGGTAGCCTTGGTAGAGATGGGAGAATGAGAGTAAGTTTTAAATCAAACTTTCATTTTCTCCTACTCAGTTTTCTCTTTAATTTCCCTCCTGAGAAAAGTGTCCAAAATTTTAGGAAACTACGGATCAAGTCCTAATGTGGGCAACGCCAAGAAATCATAGTTAGTCCCTGGCTATGTCTGCTTTCTTTTTTCCTAAATTAACAATTTTAGGCAGTGAATGGGCCATAATGGGTTTTGACCTGGTGCTATTCCTGTTTCTCATTTTACCCTGAGCAGTAAAGCAGCAAAATGTCTCCCTTAGGATTACAGCAGCCAAGGAAATTCACATTTACAGAGTACCTATTATGCTCACATTATGGGCCGCTATACATATGTTGTCTCGTTTAATTGGCCTAGTGATTCCCTCAAGCAGGTGGTCATGTCCTGGCTTTACAGCTGAGGGCTCAGAGGCTCAGCAAAGTCAAAAGACTTGTGGAAGACAACCCAACTTGAGGCAACATTCACTTCAGTCTACCTGACTCAAAGCTCAGGCTCTGTTCACTGCACTCTGCAGCCTGAGCCCTGAGCATCAGGGACTACATAGAGAGGGTGCTCACCCCTTCCCAGCACCTCTTTTCCCAGCCTTCTGGAGCCGGTGGTTTTCCCATTCCATTCTTTCTGTCCCATGTGCCCAATACAAAGTTCTGGCCTCTACAAGCAGTATGAGACAAGGGCCCAAAGGACATGGTCATGTTCTCAGAGCATCGTTAAGCTGTGAGATGCCCTGTAGTTTCTGATTCTACAATCCCCTAAGTAAGAGTACCCCAGGTATTGTTTGGACAAGAGCCAGAAAATGTGAACTGTATTTAAAAATTGTTTTTGCAGTGTTGTGAGCCATTCTAGGTGGGATCCAAATCACCACTTGCCTTACACAGACTTCCTCAGCTTCAGTAGAGGTGCAAAATCAGTTGAGGCAGGAACCACTAGGAATGGCAGCAATGATGCCTAGGTTCTTGCACATTGTCCAGAACTGGAGGGTGTTTTCCCTACTTGTGCCAACAACCTCAACACAGAACAATCCCATGGAGAATTAGCTGGGGTGTTGCTGGTGAGGACATAGACTATTAAGTAAGTAGCCACCTGTTCCCAGACCATCAAAATGCTTCATCCCTTCACTCTCTTGACTCCTAAAATTAGCAGTGAGTCCTCCTGTTAGAGGAAACATTGCTCAAGTACCTCCCTGGGGTCGTTCTGGCATTGGGAGTCATAGATGGGGCTGGAAGAGGGGTCCCTGTAGTTTTCCTGTGTGTGTACTGTGACCCTCAGATATTACATCCAACTACTATTTCTTGATGTCATGGTCCAGGAGATGCCAGTAACACTGGGGTGAAACTTATAGTCCCTGGGAAACAAGTCTTCATCTAACTGATATTCAACAGTAGGCTTGGGATCACTGATATCTACCTAGTCTTCATTCCCTGGATTACTTTATTAGTTTTCTAGGGGCTCCAAAACAAAGTATCACAAACAAGGTATCCTGAAACAACAGAAATTTATTCTCTCAGATTTCTGGAGGCTAGAAGTCTGAAATCAAGGTGTCATCAGGGGCATACTCCCTCTGAAGGCTCTAGAAGAATCCTTCCCTGCCTCTTCCTAGCTTCTGGTGGCTTCTGAGAGTTTCCTTGGCTTACAGACATGTCACTGTGATCTCTGCCTCATGTTGTCACATGGTCTTCTTCCCTGGGTGTCTCTTTATTTCTGTCTCCTCTCATAAAGACATTAGTCAAAAAAAAGATGAACTAGCCCCTCTTGTATTATCCTGGGTAGAGCTGGAGCCCATTCTTCTAAGTGAAGTATCCCAAGAATGGAAAAACAAGCACCACACGTACTCACCATCAAATTGGTACTAATCAATCAGCACTTATGTGCACATATGGAAGTGACATTCACTGGGGATCGGGCAGGTGGGGAGAGTGGAAGGGATGGATATATTCATACCTAATGGGTGTGGTGTGCACTGACTGGGGGATGGGCAGGCTTGTAGCTTTGACTCAGGTGGTGCAAAGGCAATTTATATGACCAAAGCGATTGTGCCCCCTTAATATTCTGAACTAATAAAAGAAAAAGACATCAGTCATGTTGGATTTAAGGACCACCTCAATCTGATAGCATTTCATCTTACTAATTACATCTGCAAAGACCCCATTTACAAATAAGGTCATATTCTGAAGTTTTAGGTGGATATGAATTTTTGGAGGATGCCATTCAGCCCACTATAATTACTTCTAAAACACTTTATGACTTCCCTGTTTGTTTCTCATTGACATTCCTTTCTGGACAGATGTCAGCCACGCTGTTCCTGCTGACTCGGCTGCATTGCCCACCAGTCACTCAGGAGCCAGGCCTGCCCAGACCTTCTGTCCTCCATGTGGCACCACCCAGCTGAGCAAGACACCAGAACATGGCAGCAGTGCCCTGTGGGAAGAGATGAGGCCTCAAAAAATGAATGCATCTGGGGACCTAGCCTCCTTCTCCTCTTCGTATCGGCCCAACTCCAAATCCTCTGGTAAAACACAAAGGAGCAATTGGTGAAATAGAGCTACCTGACAAGAATGACACATTCCTTTCCTGGCCAGAGATTTTTTATTCCTCTGTTAGAAACTGGCTCACAGAAGATGAGGGACAATGTCCTATAAGTCTGCCAGAGAATGAGATTCCAGCTCAGTGCCAGTTCTTTACAAGTGTCTTTTCCTGCCACAACCCCACTGCCCCCCCCCAACCTGGGAACTCACTCTGGGCAAGAGAAGAAGGGAAGGGAAGGGGGTGGTGTCACTCAGATGTGCTCTGCAAGGAAGATGAGTTACCTCACATTCACATGCTCCTTTCTCTGTGTGCTACAACCTTCCTAGGCCAAGATTTAGACTGTTCTAGAATACTAAGCTCAGACTTCCATGGGGAAGGTCTTCCTTAGGTCAAGAGCTATTGTGGGATGGGAAACTATTTCTACATGGTCACCTACTCCTGCACACTCACATACTCTCTCTCTCTCCACACACACACACACACACACACACACACACACACACACACACACACAGTGCAT
The DNA here is from genome assembly GCA_008750895.1 of Mirza zaza. Taxonomy (NCBI): domain Eukaryota; kingdom Metazoa; phylum Chordata; class Mammalia; order Primates; family Cheirogaleidae; genus Mirza; species Mirza zaza. Next base: position 9,828 of record VSMD01112787.1, read on the forward strand.
ACAACAAGCCAATCCTGCCCTCTGAAACTTTGCTTGTGGATTTGGAGCCAGGCATCCTGGCGCCCTGTGGCTAGGGCTGCACCTGTGGAGAGGAATGGCTTGAAGCAGCTCAGTTTCTGGATCCCAGTTAGTATAACAATAAGACATTTCAAATTCTCAGAGAAAAACTTGACCCTAACAAAATGTCCCAGTGGATAAAGCCTATTCTTGGCCTTCCCCCCCCCTGCGTGCATCTTTTTCCTTCCTTGGAGATTGTTCCCTTCTATCCTGTTCCACCTTCAGGTCCTAACCTTCCATGTTCCTCTTCCCCAAAATTGGTTAAAGGAAAACATTTAGTATCACTCACTATTCACACCTGATTTAATCTCATATGCATTTACCTTGGTCCTTCTCTCCATGAGTAGGTCAAGGTTAAAGGTTGTTCGTTCAGGGATCATCAGGTAGGATGGGTACAAGGTAGAGAGGGAGGTCTTCTGGATGGTTAGCAGTCATACCGAGGAGGTAGACAACCTTTCCCATTGCTAGGCCAGTTCTGCCCAGAAGCCTTTAGCACTTTCTCACCTCTGTGGTTCCAGCCCAGTGTCCTTCTCCCTTAGATGTACTCAGCCTCTAAGGAAGCCCTGGGAAGTTCCTTCACAGGGGGCCATCTTGTGGTTGAAAGTCCAGAAGCTCTTAAATAAAGTTGCCTGGTGTTTTCTGGATGCCCAGTGGAGAGGAGGAAGTTGACAGAAGGGTAGGGATAGGCAGGGATCTTGCAGAGAGACCCCAGGCAGGCCCCACAGCTGCCCAGGGACAATCAGGCTTCCCCATCCCCTGCCTCTCCCATGTCTTGGTGATATGCAACAGGGGCCGACCTGCTGGAAAAGAACCTTGCTGAGATCCAGAACCTGCGCCAGCGCCTGGAGGAGTCCGTCTGCATTAACGATCGCCTGCGGGAGAGGCTGGAGCGTGTGCTCAGCAGCCCTGACCCCGGAAAAAGTAGGAAAGGCTAAAATCTTCTGTTTCTGCCCACATGTAGGCAGGCTCAAAAGGGCATATAGGTTCTTGGGACAGAAGTTTATAGTTTTAAAGCACATAGGTGTGCATTAATTTCACTTGTTCCTTACAAGTAGTTCAGATGGGGAGGCAGGGAAGGTAACTTGTCCCCACTTTATAAAACAAAGAGTGGCTTGCCCCAAGCAGGGCTAGGTCTCATTCTCAGGGCTGTCTGATGTGATGCCCTTTCTTGCAACTCCTTATACCACCTGGTGCTGTTCTTGGGCTGATGGCCTGACTGGCAAGTGGTAGCACCAAGGTTTCTGCGGTGCCCTCTTGAACAGAGGGAGGGCCATATCGCACCTTCATGCCACCCTCACATGATGTAGGTGCCACCTGCCACTTTTCTTCTGTGATTGGCCCTTATTCCTACACTCTTCGCCCTGAATGCTTTCACTTGGAGACCAATTCTTCCACACCCCTTCTCCTCCCTTGTTAAGGCCAAAAGAATGATGACAAGGGCCCCTCCAACATCAAAACAGCAGCCACTCAGGGGAAAGACCCTGATCTATACCTGCAGCCATGGCGTGTGAGAGTGTGTGGCCCACTGTGGTATGCCCAGCAAAAACTGAGCCTTGGCCACATCACACTGCTGTCCCAGTGCATGAGGCCACTAGATTTTCTGCTAGGCTGGGACTAAAGCTTTGGTGGGCACAGGAAAGTATGTCTTGGAAAGTAGCCACTACCCAAATGTGTGATTTGTCTGGGTTATTTTTATTCCCCGTGGCAGTATCCACCTCTGTCTTCCCTAGGTAGGACCTAGATTCTGTACTCCAGCTCTGCAATAAGAAAGGCCCACAGGGAAGCAACTGGAGTTTTCAGACTTACAGAGGGAAAAACCAAAGCTGAGATCAATTCCATATCCCCGTCTTTCTGCAGCAAAACCCAATTGGAGAAGCAGAGGTGCAGAGGTAGACAGTACAAAAAGTGCCTAGACTCACACAACTCAAAACTATAATAGCTATTCTCAATCTAGATAAGTCTACTTCTTATAAAATCCCACCTACACATTCCCAGACTCCTGGTCCCAGGAGTAAATAGTTTTGGAAAATCTACATTTCATGTAGAAGTCCCTTTCCCCATCTTTGCAGATAACTAGGGAGTCACTGGTTATCAACTAAACAGCAACTTGGTTTCTCTCTCCCTGCCTTTCCCACTTCCAGCTGAGTGTGAACCAGGAGGGGAAGGAATATCAGTTTTTATTTGGCTCAGTGAGTGAAGTTAACTCCCTAAGTCCCTCTGGAACTTCCTTACAGCTCTCTCTCTCTCTCTCTCCCCCTAGGTACTGCTCAGTCAGCCCCAGATGTCTCTCTCAAAGCCCCTCGTTCATATACTCAGAGTTACTCTTCTGACTCTGATCAGGACATCCTGTGACAGCTGGTGGGCCTAGAAGAATGTTCTCCAGAACTTTCCCAGCCCTGTCCAACAGCATTCTTGGTTGCAAACTTGGAGGCATCAGACATTATCTTTAAATGAATAGATCAAATTAATAAATTATTATTTAAAATTATTGTTTACATATATTTGTTGAACACCACTAAAATTTGTGTAGGAAAGAATAAAACCCAGTATGGCCTGGAATTCATCAGAAAGTTTAGAGGAGAAATTAGTTTTCTCTGTTTCAGAAGAATAGAATGAAAAAGCCACTGCTGGGGGAAGGTAAGAAATATTGATAGTGGAGATACAGAATTCCTATACTCCTATTACATGGTTGGAAAGAACAGAAAACCAATCCTCTGTGAAAAGATAGCAGGATGAAATCTGAATCTTTTAAAATGAGAACAATTTACCAGACCCAGATGAGCTCCACTCAAGAGAATGACAGAAACTGCTTCTCAATGGGAATAAGTATTGAGAAGTTATGAAGATCACAGTTGCTTACCGGGCACAGTGGCTCATGCCTGTGAGCCTAGCACTTTGGGAAACCAAGGCATGAGGATTGCTTGACAACAGTAGTTCAAGACCAGCCTGAGCAACATAAAAAAACCCTCTCTCTACAAAAGATAGAAAAAATTAGCCAGGTATGTTGGCTAATTGTTGTGCACACCATGCGTGCACCTATGGTCTCTGCTGTTAGGGAGGCAGAGGCAGGAGGATCATTTGAGTCAGAGGTTGCAGTGAGCTATGAGGATGCCACTGTACTCTAGCCAGAGTGACAGAGCAGACCCTAAATCAAAAAAAAAAAAAAAAAAAAAATTACAGTTGCTTAAAGCCTGAAAAATAGCAACTTGTCAAAATTTTTTAATTATGAAAATTTTATTTTGATCTTTTGCAAACTAAGAATAGACTGATATTAGACAGTATGTAAGCACCTAGAAAAGATAGGCACTGATAGCCAGATTGGTTCACTAAGAGCAAGTTAAGTGACATTAAATTAGAAGGTCAAAGGAAGTGCCCACATCGTTGAGCCAAGGGTAAAAATTAGTCCCGGGTGCTCTACATTCATCATAGTATAACTCGGTTTTAAGAATATTTCTGGGCCAGGTGCGGTGGCTCACACCTGTTAATCCTAGCACTCTGGGAGGACGAGGCAGAAGGATCACTCAAGGTCAGCAGTTCGAAACCAGCCTGAGAAGAGTGAGACCCGTCTCTACTAAAAATAGAAAGAAACTAATTGGCCAACTAAAAATATATAGAAAAAATTAGCTGGGGATGGTGGCGCATGCCTGTAGTCCCAGCTACTCGGGAGGCTGAGGCAGGAGGATCACTTGAGCCCAGGAGTTTGAAGTTGCTGTGAGCTAGGCTGACGCCACGGCACTCTAGCCCAAACGGAGTGAGACTCTGTCTAAAAAACAAAAAGAGAATACTTCTGGATGCCAACGTTTTTCTAAGAGATATATTTTAGCTAGAGTTTTCATAGGATGATAAAGGAATATTTTGTAAAGAAAATCTACCTGAGGAAAAAATTCTGTATTAATACAGTATTATCAAATATTTGAATGGCTGCCATGTGGAATTGAAATTAGACTTTGTGTACAAAGTTACGGGACAGAATGAACACCAGTGGGTGGACTTGATGAAGAGAGAAATTTCTACCAACTGAAACTGTCTCAATAACAGAAGCAGCTTGCCCCACTGCGGAGGGTGCTCATTGTTTGTCCCTGGAAGTGTTCGAGGCCAGAGTGGGTGTCTCCTCAGGAGGAAGGTCTCAGAGGGAATCCCTGAAAGGAGAGCTTGCTGAACTAGGTACCTTAGGAACAATCCAACTGTAGGTTTCCTATGATTTTTTAATCAATATTTATGGCTTGGTCTTTTTTTTATTTATTTATTTATTTGAGACAGAGTCTCACTCTGTTGCTCAGGCTAGAGTGCCATGGCATCAGGCTAGCTCACAGCAACCTCAAACTCCTGGGCTCAAGTGATCCTCCTGCCTCAGCCTCCCGAGTAGCTGGGACTACAGGCATGTGCCACCATGCCCGGCTAATTTTTCTGTATATACATTTTTAGTTGTCCAGATAATTTCTTTCTATTTTTTTAGTCGAGACGGGGGTCTCTCTCTTGCTCAGGCTGGTCTCGAACTCCTGACTTTGAGCGATCCACCGGCCTCGGCCTCCCAGAGTGCTAGGATTACAGGCCACCTGAGCCACCACGCCCAGCGGAGGTCTTTTAAATAAATAGTTTTATTGCATAGTTTTTGTGTGCTTGTCTCCATTAGATGTTACCTTTTTCAGTAGGTAATCACAGAGGTGCCCACACCACCTCGACAGCTTCTGCATTCCCCGCCAACCTCCCACAAATACACCTACCTGGCACATCTCCTGACACCTAGACCCCATGCTCAGTTTCCTGGAATTCAGACATCACTCTTATTTCACTGAACTCAGAGAGGTACAGGCCATCCCAGGGGCCACTGTGTAGCTACAGTGGGCCGGCTCCACCTCAGATACCAGTAGTGGTTCTTCCCTCTGCCTTTGCCTTATATCTCAGTGTCAGTGTGGGTGTGGCTGGGGTCCCCTTCCAGCTGACAGCTCTGCAGTACTGACAACTTGCCCCTTTATCCCCCTCACAATCCCGGCTCAGCAGCGCACTCAGGGGAAGTGGAATTCCTGGGGAGCCTCTGCTATCCTCTCAATCCCAGCTTCAAGAGTTCAAACTGAAAGTAGAGTAAAAGAAGGTGGAATGACAGTAGCTTTAGTAGAACTGGAAGGAGAAGCCACAGGAAAATTTGTATTTCCAAGAGACATGTCTGTCCTTCCAGATAAAGACTTCAACTAATGTGGCCCCCATTTTATGAGCTGGAAGTAACCAAGGCAAGACAGTAGTTCCTACATTTACAGACTCCAATATATTTGATTATGGGATATAGCCCCAGTCCTCACTAGAGGGCTTATGTAGGAGAAACCTTTTGTTCTATATAATTTTCCTAAAAGAATAATAAATTTTGACATCTTAAAATCATCTAGCCCCAGCAATTCATTAGTATCGTGTGGTCTTTACTATATTACTCACATCTGCTTGTCCCCACAATCCACACTAGGCTCTGAGTTTGCCATCACTTACTGTTTGGGGGGATTTTGTTTTGGGCAAACAATTTAGGCTTTCAGGTATTTAAGCCAGACTCAAATTCCTCACCTGTAAGACCATGATAATAAAAATCAACCTCGGCTGGGCGTGGTGGCTCATGCCTGTAATTCCAGCATTCTGGAGGGCCAAGGCGGGAGGATTGTTCAAGGTCAAGAGTTCGAAACCAGCCTGAGCAAGAATGAGACCCCATCTCTACTAAAAATAGAAAATCAATTGACCAACTAAAAATATATATAGAAAAAAATTAGCCGGGCATGGTGGCGCATGCCTGTAAGTCCCAGCTACTCGGGAGGCTGAGGCAGAAGGATTGCTTGAGCCCAGGACTTTGAGGTTGCTGTGAGCTAGGCTGACACCACAGCACTCTATCCTGGGCAACAGAGTGAGACTCTGTCTCAAAAAAAAAAAATATATATATATATACCTCATATGACTGTCAGGAGCATTGAGTGAGATAATTTATAGAGTGCAAAGCAACATAAGAATTTCAATTAATTATGACAATGCATATTCAATACATTCTCTCTTATGTTTGGGGGGTGCTTTAGAATGCACAAAATGCATTATTATTCTATCTGATGTACAAAAGTTTCTTTCGTTTTTCATTCCTTATGGGCTCAATCTTCCTTACTTTCTCAAAAGGATATACTTAGCCTCTCAGTATTCTTTCTCAATCTAATCTTTCTCGTCTGCAAAAAGAGTGTAGATAATTCCCTCAGCAACTCATTCTCCTCATATATTTAGCTACTAATTTTTTAGAAATGTAGTGGTGTTTGCTTGTGTCTTCCCTTCCCTCCATCCAGTCTTTCCTGCCAGCCCTTCTGTTTCAGTCACTGTTGGCATGCTCACCTACCATGCAGGTTTGAGAAACCATGCCATATTTATCAGAAAATGGGTAGTTTTAATCCAGCTGCTGTCAACAAGATGGCTTCTATCATGAGATCAGTATATTCTTGCCCTTGCCTTCAAGCCCAGGGCACAGAAATAATCGAACCTGTGGCTTTTAGGTCCACTTATTTCTTATTACCACATAGAGCTCACTTACTACCATTGTACTTTTTTCTATTCTATATGCTTGACAAAAGCTAATCCTTCTACATGGTTTTACGTCTATTTATTCTGGGTTTGGCTGCTGTGGTGGCCACAAGAATTTTTGCCTTGCAGACCTTCCCAATACAGGAACTTACATGCCTGAGAGCCCCAGCTGCTATGCTTTTATAACCCATCTCTGAGGCTGCCCTTCCCACAGGTTGCTCCCTGCCAATAGCAGAGTACAGGGGGTGCTAAGGCTGACCCACTCCTGGGAGACATGGGACCCTTTGCTGGCTGACTTTGGCTCAATGACTCCATGATAGCTCCTCCATGGCAGGCAGTCTTGGACGCTTCCACTCCACCTTCTCATCCTCTCTGCCTCACTCAGCGGGCACAAAGGCAGATGTGGTCATTTCTTTGCTTTGTATCTTGAAGCATCTTTCATCCTTCCTAAGTGCCTTCTTATTTCCTTTCACATGGGCATTCCCCTAATGATGTCATTATATAGAGCAGGCGTCCTCAAACTACATACAGCCCGCGGGCCACATGCAGGTGTTTTTGCCCGTTTGTTTTTTTACTTCAAAATAAGATATGTGCAGTGTGCATAGGAATTTGTTCGTAGATTTTTTTTAAAACTATAGTCTGGCCCTTCAACGGTTTGAAGGACAGCAATCTGGTCCCTTATTTTTAAAAGTTTGAGGACCCCTGATATAGAGGATCCAGAATACCACAGCTGCCACCCTGCCAGCCCCTCCCCTCTCTATCTGCTGTGCGCATCTTGAACTCTGCTCGGTTCCAGAAATAATTGTCCAGATATTTCTCCTCTCACCACTCCTCACCCTGCCTCATAGCCACAGGGGAGACTGTGCACTGTTATGCGTAGTAACACATTTATTAAGCCCATAAACATACAAGGTGCTGTGTTGATCACTGTTTATTAGGTTATAGTCACCTGGCACATACCCATGAGCACAGAACATCCAGAGAGCAGAACAAACCCATTAAATCAGAAAGAGATGAATCACATGTATGGGAATGTTTAGAGGTTTGGTAGCCATGCAATTTTCATGCCTAGTGGGGATGGGGAAGATAGTCACCAATATTCTGATCAACCTGAGAGGGCTTCAGGGACGAGCAATGAGTGCTGGACTAGGTGAGCCACTGAAATTCCATGGATGGGTGAGTGATGGCCTCTGCCTTCAAGGAGTTCTTACATTAGTGGAAACATGAATTCAAAAAACAAGAAAATACTAAAAGCATGGTGATAAAAATTGTCAAGGATACAGTGAGGGCACAAAGGCAGATGGTCATTTCTTCTTAAGAAAAACAGGAACTTTTTCAGAGAGGTGGGGTTGAGTGTGAAAGCTGCGGGGTTCTCTAGGTAGGCAAGTGCATTCTACATCGGTACTACAACTTATTGAGTATGATTGAAGCACAGGTGTGAATTGTTGAGGGGCAAATGAGTCATTGCAAAAAATAAGGGCCTTAGACTTCAGAGAATTGTGTGGTCAATGTAAAGCTTAAACGGACAGGGTACTAGGAAGTGACAGTCTTCTGACCTTGGGCTAGGAAAACTCTGAGACACATCAAATTCCAGAGTTCTCCTGCAGCATCACACCAACCTACTGATAAAGAGACTCTGCCTGAAATCACACCCTTTCTTGGCTCCTCTGTCATTCTCCTGCTTCCCATACTCCATTCCAGATCTCAGGGGAGCACTGAAAGAAATCACTTTCATGCAAATCCTTGTCTTAAGATCTGCTTCTAGTAAATCTGACCTGGGATAACCCCAACATCCAACATGTCCTTCTGATTCGAAAGTGTTATAACCAAAGCAAGAGCCCCCATATCTAGGCCTCAATGAGAACTGTTGGTCAGAGTTAAGAATGACGGTCCTGGCCTCAAGTTAGTTTCCCCGTCAGTATCAGGTTTATAGACCTGTGCTCATCGTCATGAGTCTTCCAGGCGCCCAGTAGCTACACCTAATGGCCTCATCAGAAGCTGTTATCACCTGAAGCATTTTAGAGGGTACATTAGAGGGAAGAGGGAGATCAATCCAGAAATAGATGCAGAAGGCAGGGTTTTAAGATATAGAACATGTGGTGCCTTAGACCTCCTTACTTCTGATAGAGAGCCTGATCCTCTTCCTCAGGGAGAATCAACAAAGACCTTAACCTTCAGAGAAAAGCATACACATAGGAGAGTCTCCTCAAAGAACAATGGACAACTGAAGACCAGCATTCAAGAGAAGAGTCTTGAGAGGTTCCTTATCAACCAACAAGAGTGCCAATGGAATGGAATAAAGAGGAGGGGAACTTCTAACACTGCTTCTGGGCTACTAGAGGTTTAGTGACCCTGAGGCCAGAGGATGCAGCGATGGATAGAAACCTAGCTCAGATGAGCCTGAACTGCTTATGACATGGGCAATTATGGATGCAGGGAGAGGGAAATGGAGGCAACAAGAAGCAACAGAATGAATAAGAGAGAATCACTTTGGGCTGGGCACGGTGGTTCATACCTGTAATCCTAGCACTCTGGGAGTCCAAGGCAGGCGGATCGCTCAAGATCAGGAATTCGAGACCAGCCTGAGCAAGAGTAAGACCCCCATCTCTACTAATAACAGAAAGAAATTCATTGGCCAACTAAAAATATATAGAAAAAATTAGCCGGGTATGGTGGCATATGCCTGTAATCCCAACTATTTGGGAGGCTGAGGCAGAAGGATTGCTTGAGCCCGGGAGTTTGAGGTAGCTGTGAGCTAGGCTGATGTCACAGCACTCTAGCTGGAGCAACAAGAGTGAGACTCTGCAAAAAAAAAAAAAAAAAAAGAGAATTGCTTTGGAAAACACGTACTCTGTCACACTTGGGAATGACAGCAATTCTGCTTAGTTGTACCATTACAGTACATCACTTGATACTTTGAATAAGTCAAGGCTTAAATCCAGTCCCCCAGCCAGAGTCACAGAGCCTATCCTGCACCCACACATATACACGGAGCCATAAAGTATTTACTCCTCGGCCGGGCGCGGTGGCTCAAGCCTGTAATCCTAGCTCTCTGGGAGGCCGAGGTGGGTGGATCGTTTGAGCTCAGGAGTTTGAGACCAGCCTGAGCAAGAGCGAGACCCCATCTCTACTATAAATAGAAAGAAATTAATTGGCCAACTAATATATATAGAAAAAATTAGCCGGGCATGGTGGCACATGCCTGTAGTCCCAGCTACTTGGGAGGCTGAGGCAGCAGGATTGCTTGAGCCCAGGAGTTTGAGGTTGCTGTGAGCTAGGCTGAC
>VSMD01112801.1:0-13217 GCA_008750895.1 Mirza zaza
GTTTGAGCTCAGGAGTTCGAGACCAGCCTGAGCAAGAGCGAGACCCCATCTCTACTATAAATAGAAAGAAATTAATTGGCCAACTAAAATATATATAGAAAAAATTAGCCGGGCATGGTGGCACATGCCTGTAGTCCCAGCTACTTGGGAGGCTGAGGCAGCAGGATTGCTTGAGCCCAGGAGTTTGAGGTTGCTGTGAGCTAGGCTGACGCCACGGCACTCACTCTAGCCTGGGCAATAAAGTGAAACTCTGTCTCAAAAAAAAAAAAAAAAAAAAAGAATCTTCCTCTTTTACAGATGTAAAGGGCATTGAAAACTAAGAAGGGGAGAGGGAGGGAGAAAGGTGAGGGATAAAAACATACCTGTTGAGTACAATGAACACTGTCCAGGTGAAAAGTACACTGAAAGCCCTGACTTCAGCATTACACAGTGTACCCATGTAAGAAAAAATTTGTACCCCCTTAATATTTTCAAATTAAAAAAAAAAAATCTTTCTCTTTTAATGATTGGTCCAAAAAAAAAATGAGCTATCCCTGACACAATCATCCAACCTGGGTACTTTGATCAAGGTTTGTCTTACCCAATTTCAGTAGATTCAACATTTACAGACTATCTGTTGCATGGGGCATCTGATTAGGCAATGTAAGAGACACAACGATTTACAAATCCTCACATTATTTACACTTGTATTAGAAAAGAAGCATAAGGGTAGGAATTCCAACTGTAATAGGTTACTGTAATAGGCGTATAAATTAATAAATCTGGGACTTCATCACAGAAAGAGATTCATTATAACAGAAGGGGTCGGAGAAGATTGTGTGAAAGAAGATACATCTAAGTTTGGCCTAGAGAGATAGGCAGGAAGAGAACCTTCACCCTGGAGAGAAATGTGTTAGCAAAGAAGTCAGAAAAGTACAAGAATGGTTAAGGAACAAGAGAAAGTAACATTTGGGGGAAAATAGCAATAACGAGCCTTGGAGTACCACTGACTGTGAGCCTCCCAAGCCTCTAACACAGTGATCTTTCTTATATTCTCTTGATCTGGGAAAGTAGATTTGGAAATTCAAGGATGGGGGTGGGTGATGGGAAAATACAATCAGGATAAAAGAAGGTGAGGCCTTTGTTCTTTTGCCTTCCAGCCCCTCAACTCTGGCCATGCCAACTCACCCCTATCCTGGGAGTGAGCCCATCCAGGACTCTCTGTGCCCATGGGTATGACACAATACCAAAGCTGCACGGGGGTGTTGTCTCTCTTGGCACAGTCTGACACACACTAAGCCCTGCAAACATGTAGCCGATGAAGAGTCACGCAACACTCCCAGCGCTAGGGTGTACACTCCAGGAGTGTAGAGAGGGCTCGAATCATGAGGAGCCTTTAAAATATCACCCTAGGTATTTGGAAATAGGAAATAATGAAAGGCTTTCAAAACAGAAGGGCAACAAAATCAGAACTATTATTTGGGATAATAACTCCAATAGCATTGATTGGAAAAGGAGCTCTCTTAAAAGATCAGGTAGGAAACTATTTCAATCACGCAGGGGTGTAGATGACTGAAAGAGAAGCTACAGCTATATTGGAGGAGAGTGGCAAGAGGTCAGCATCCCATGATCACGTCGCACTGTTGCTTTATGATTGTGTTTGATGGCACAATTGTTTACAACCCTCGACTTTCTTCCCTGACTTATCATTAGTGTTACTTTAAAATAATGAAGACTGTTCCATCCATTAACTCAACTAACATTTGATCTCCCCATAGATTGAGGTTAAAAATTAATTAGTCTTCCAACTTATTGATTACATGACTATAAATACAAAAGCAGAACTACAGAGCAACTACAGGGACGCTTTGTTTAAATAGCGTGTTTGCTCTTTTTAAAAAGGAGGCAATTAATGGTGAAGGACCTTGGAGCATACTAGAAAAGCAACCCTTGAGTGCCATCTAGTGTTGACAACACATTTAAACGTAGCGTATCAAAGAACGGTCTGGTTTCATGCGCTGTGTATGACTTCGTCTTGTGAAAACTAGACAATGTCTGCTAGCAAAAACCAAACTCCTAAACTGCCTTTTTCGCTCACCACCCAGATATAACTATGAATTTTAAACAAACAAAATATTCATTTTTGAACCGCAGTGAAAGGAAGGCTTCTGTTCAACATCTAGGTCATGGAGAGTACACAGAATTGGAGGGCATTGCTCTCAGCTTGGCTGAGTCCCTCATACAACTCTTTCATTTTATTGTCCTAGGAAAAGGTAGTTCTCTATCTTGCATCTAGGGTAGTTCTCTATCTTGTAACTCTTTTCATGTCTTTTACCAGCTCATTTCAGATTATCTCACCTAATTAATAGTGAACTCATAATATTTCATGAATTAAAACACGGAGAACACGGAAGAGGTTAGGAAGTGGTGTTGAAATCTCCTGCCATGGAAATTCAATGTTGCTGAGGTGGCTCATATATCAGAGCACTGCCTTTTGCGGACATTAAAATTCACTTTGTTTCATGTCTCTAATACCGCCCAGCCCTTGGGAAGCACGAATCTGACATTATATTAGGCAATTCACGCTGACCTAGTAACTCAAAGCAATCATCACTAGTAACTTAAAGTGACTACGCTCCAAAAGAAATAGAGCCTAAGGTCACAGTTGTAAATCTTACTACAGGAAGCCAAAGATTAGAATCTTTATGCCAAGTGCTGCAGATTCCTTTCTGCGAAGAGAGTCATATTTCAAAGACTTTACTAATCCGAAACCTATAGGCGATTGTGACAATAGCAGATACAGCTTAAATGACATTAAACCTACATTTTAAAGAATACTGGGTAAATCAATTTTTAAAAAGGGCAATTACAGTTATTATATCTGAAGCTGAGACTTCATAGTTTTAGTTTCACACTATACTAAAATTCAAGTATCATAATTATATTTTTTTTAGAGACAGGGTCTCACTATTTTGCCCAGGCTAGACTGGAACTACCGAACTGGAAGGATCCTCCTGCCTCAACCACCCAAGTAGCTGGACTACAGATACATGCCACCATAACCAGCAATATCATAATTTTTTAATGAACTAAAAACTAACATCATAATTAAATTATAGTTAATTAAGGACATAGGTGATCCTGTATTAGCATATATTTGTATAATTTGCAAGCTGTCTCTGAGTTTGCTATGATAATGTGTAAAGCACGGGATATTTGTTTAGTTAGAGTTTTGTGCTGTTGAGACCATGGTCAAAGGTTTGATCCCTAAACAGGACAGATAGCTTTATTGTCATGTGCCTCAAAGCATCTTATCTTTATGTTTCCTCAAGATCACGGGGCTTCTAGAGAGTAAATGTGTACATTGGCCACTGCTAAAGAAAAACATTTTTTAAAATGTTTTCTTATTTTATTTTTTATTACATAAAAATACACATAGCATACACAAGTAATGTATATATGTGTAAAATAATATCACGATGTAATTTAAGAAATTAACATGCTTGCAGATTTTAACAATGCCCTCCTATACCACCTCTGTTCCAATAGTCTCTTACTTCTATATTTACCTGCCTCTAATACTTACAGAAAGACAGACATATATGTTGACTTTATGGTTTTTAAATGAAAATAGGATCATGCTATATACATAATCTGCAACAGTATATTTTCACTTTGCAGCATATCAAGGGTATTCTTCCAGTTTGTAACTCAATCTTTCTCACTGCTGCCTGATTATAGAATGGATGCTTCAAAATCATTCCCCTCTTCATGAGCCATTTAAGTTGTTTCCACTTTTTTGGTTTGTTTAGTTGTGTCTACCATTACAAATAATGCTGCAAAAATTATCTTTTACATAAACTCTGATATACTGGACTTTTATTCATCTAGGATAATCTCAAACATTGTGTGTATTTTGTTAGATACAGACAAATTATTTTCCCCAAAGAGTACACATTTTCATATCCCCAAACAATACATGAGAGTTCCCTGTTTCTTGCCAGTGTGAGATGTTATTGCTTTTTTTCATTATTGCCAATTTAGTAAGTATAAAATGGTTTCTCATTATGGTCATATTCTGCCCTTCCCTGATTAACAGTGAAGTTGACTTCATGTGTATTTATATTTATTAGCCATCTGCATTTCTTCTTTAAGTTGCCTTTTCACAGCCTTTGCCTCATCATATCCTTCCCTCAACTTTTTCCTGGGTTGCTTGCTTTTTCTTAGCAGTTGGTAAAACCTTCTTGCATATTTGAGATATTAATCCTTTATCTTTATTACCAATTATTTTTTTTGCCTGTCAGTCATTTGTCTTTTGACTATGATTATGTCTTTTGCCATATAAAATTTTAAAATTTTCATGTCGTCCAATATATCTCTTGTTTTTTGTTTTTGGTTTTGGTTTTGGGTTTTTTTGGCATTATGGTTTCTTTCTCCTCTACCCTTAAAGGATCTTAGAAAGTCTCCCTGACCCCAATTACACAGAACAACAATTTCAAATATATATCCTAATGATGGTTGGGTTTTGAACCCCAGGGATCTCAAACAAATCCCCACAGAAGTCTGGCAGATAATGGAAAGTGAGCATGCCTAAGCACTAAGAAATACAGGGTACACTAGGAGCTGTGGTACAATGGAGCTTGCACACCCTGCCTAAAGGGGCCGTCAGTACTAAACTCCCGTCAGGATGGGCCCTGGGTGATGCAGGCGCAGTGTTACCACACCTTCTCCTTTTTTTTTTTCCTCCAAGAAAAGTCAACCAAGCAGATTTTTATATATAAAATCTCCCAACTTCATAGTATGTTAACCCATTTTTTAAAAAAACAAATTGCTGAGGCCAGACCAGATGTGTCTGTGTGCCTCTGATAGAAACCTTAGTCCCTTCATAGCACTTCTTCTATGAAGGAACAAAAGGCCCAAGGACTTATGGAGCATTCACAGTCAATCGGGCATTGAAACTTATATATATCATTTTTTTAATCCTTTAAATATCTTACCACATAGGTGTTTGTATGCCCATTTTATCGATGAGAAAACTGAAGCTAAAGATGGATTAAAAATTCATCCCTATTAATCAGCTAGTAACAGAGTCAAGATTTCAGCTCAGATTTTTGAGTTCCAAAGAGTAGCTCTCTCACCCTTCTCATGCTATAACCCTACCAAATTCCAGAGTAGAAGGTCATCTTTATTTTCACACTTTTTAGAAAGTGGGCCATAAAGATCTTAGGGAACATTTTCAGAATTGCTTGAAATATCAAAGGTTGCCAACTAGATCAGATTTTTTCACATGTCAGAGATAAACATTGTTATCCAATTCAGTATTAACCTCAGAATAAAAATTGTCAGTGGACATCAGGGAAGACTTTTCCAATGTGGAGGAATAGGGAAGTGGCATTGTGTTCTCTAACGTTCTCTAACTTCATGGTCCCTAGGAGATCACTGGGAAGACGTGTGTCCAGATACACTACAGAGATTGCAAACAAACAACCAAAAAATGAGAGTACAGTAGTGATGAAAGTTTTTTTGAGAAAGGAATCTCACTTCTCTCCTTCTAAGAAACTGAAAAAATGTGGCAAAGATTAGGATTTTGCCAAACATGGGAATTTGAAGAAAGAGGTATCTGTTCAGTTAGGCCTTTTATTTAAATGAAATATCTGCCTATTAAGAAGGGCAGATAATATTGATTTGTCATATCTTAGTATGTCTGGGGAGGTAACCACGGTCATAATAATTTATAGATTCCTGGGCTCCAAAGACCATGGCTTCTGTTCTTGGTATCACTCCCATTGGGCTTTTTTTAGTATTGTTTAAATTAATCCAGGTCTTGGAATAACACATTCTGTGCAGAAACCAAAGGAGACAAGAAAAGTAAAACATAATTGATCCATTCTCTGATATGGTGTTAAATATCTAATTTTGAAAGAAAAGTTTTGTCCTTTGACACACAGTAAGTCTAAGCATGTGTCATAACAAAATGTCTTTGCCACATTTCCTCAAGGTCTGAAATTCTGGAAAAAGGTTAAAATGAAAAAGAGCAACTTTTATGTTGATATTAAGATATTCAACATACTCTCTGCCAAAATTACATTCTATGCAGTGATTTCATAACATGTGGCAACATTAAATTCTTTTCCCTGGTCTGTAATTCAGGTACAAGTTAAGGAAAAATCTAAACAAGACATCTTTGGCCTTAGATGCTCCTGAAAAGAGCATTTCGAAAGAAATTTATTCAACTGGCTTTTCTAAGTACAGTATATGCCAAACTTGAATGATAGGAAAACCACTAGAGCTGGAGCCAAGAACTAGGTCCAAGCCCTGGCTCAGTCACTTTTTAATAGTTAGCTTTTACTGAGAGCTTACCATGTTCCAAACATTACATAAAATGCTTTACATTGATTAACAAACATAATCTTCACCTCACCTGATGAGGTACATGCTGTTATTATTTCCACCTTGAAAATGAGGAAACTGGGGCACAGAGGGTTATAGAATTTGCCAAAGATTATATAACCACCAGAAATCAAACACAGGTAGTATTCCTCCAAGACCCCATCCTTTTAATCAATGTTCTATAAATGGGTAACCTTGAGCCCTTCCCTTCCTCAGCCTTAGCTAACTTACCTCCAACATGAGGATAATAAAAACTATTCTACCTATTTCTCTAAGTCCTTTTGGAGAATGAGTGAGATCATTATATGTAAAAGTCCCAGTAAATTATGAGTCATTTCAGTCTTCAGTTTCTTTCCTAGTTTTCAGAAATGAGCATGATCAACCCTAAGTAAAATTCTGAAATAGATGTCCCTTTCAACAAAAAGGTTTGCAGTTAGGCAAATCACCTGTCATTGACTTTATGACATTGTTAAACTTTGAAACTGGTTGTAATATCCTTTTGATAGAAAATAAGTGTACCATGTGGAAAGGCCTAGAGTGAGAGATGAGGGCCCGACACTAGTTTCAGCCCTTACCAACTCATATTCACTTACTCTTCACATCTCCCATCTGTAAAACTTGAGTTCCCATCTGACAGATTATTAAAGTAACACACATGCATGTGCTCTGTAAACTACCAAGCAATACGCTGTCCTTTGTATTACAGTCAAGAAGAAGCCCCAGTTGCCATAGTGCCTGTGGACAGACTGACTTGGCTGACCTTGGGTGGGGTATTTGTGGGAAGGCAGGGAAGGAGTTGTGTTGTTGTTACAGTCAGTTGGCTGGAGCCACTTCCTTGACTTGAGTCCCCGTCTTCCACATGGAATCTATGTACTCTTTAATCTTTTCATCCGGGTGCCAAAATATTAGTTAAGCATCTACTGCCCAGCATTGTGTTAATGGTTTTAAACCCTGGGGATACAACAGTCATGAAAATAGAGTCCCTGTCCTTGTGGAACTTACATTCCAGAGAGGGAGACAGGTAACAAACAAAGCATTAAGCTAAATAATAATAGCACGGGATAAGTGCTAGAAGGAAAGTAACAAAGACAGGTGAGATAATGGCGTGAGAGAGACCCACTCTGGGTGGGCAGTAGCAAGAGTAGAGATACTGAAGGTGGAGAAAGGACAGACAGATTTGAGGATCTTTTAAAGGCAGAACTGACATAACTTCTTAATGGATATGATGTAGGGGAAAAGGAAAGAGAGGATTAGAAGATTACTACTAGGTTTCTGAAATGAGCAAGTGAAGGGACTATGTCACCATTTACTCATATGTGGAAAGTTGGAAGAGGGCTTTGTGGAAGTCAAGAGTAGCATTTGAGATGTTAATTTTGAAATGCCTATAAGACACTCAAATGTCAAGTTGAATGTATGAGCCCAGAACCCCAAGGAAAGTTCTGGATTAAGGGGGAAAAAATGGGATGTCATGAGCTTATAGACACTACTCAAAATCACATTGATTTTTTCTTTTTAGAGAGGGGCCTCACTATGTTGTCCAGGCTGATCTTCAACTCCTGAGCTTAAGCGATCCTCCCACCTTGACCTCCTGAATAGCTAGTACTATAGGTGCATATCACCGCACCTGGTTTCATGTTGACATTTTGATTAATAACAGAAATCTGAGATACCTTCAAGAAAAGATATCTTTTAAAACATGCATTAGTGAAATTTCAGGAAGACAGACAGTTTCAAAAAAAATATATTTCAGGCCCCAAATTGAGATGGAATTCTTAGGTCCCTGCAAACCATGCCAAAGGTTTGCTACTCTGGTGGGCGCATGGTATAATGGAATGAGAGATGGAAGTTGGCTTGAATTCCAGCTCTGCCATTGCTAATTATGTGTCCTTAAGAAGGTTTCTTTACCCTTTTGATCCTCTGTGTAAGTACCTAAACAATGGAAATAAAACATACCTGAGAGGAGTTGTGAAAAATCTAAATAACATTTGCAAAAATGTCTAGCACAGAATAGTGTCAGTAAAATAGTAGCAACAGTAAATGTCTCTCCTTCTTTGCACAGTAAAATGTCTTGAGAGACACAACCCCTACCTTCATGCCTCATTTTTTCCTTGATTCCCTCCAATCATGTTTCCCATCCCTCATTCCACAGGATCTGCTCTTGTTAAAGTCACCAATGGTGTTGAATTTGTCTTCAGGTTTACATCACTTCTTAGCAGCATTTAACTCAGTCGATCACTCCTCTCTCCTTGATTACCTTTCCTCTCTTGGCATCAGTGACAGTATCCTGTCCTGATTTTCCACCTATGTTCCAGGAAGATCCTTCTTACTCCCCTTGCTGAACACTTTTCCCAGCTCGAACACTAAATGTTGAAGAATCTTAGATTCTTGCTGCCTCCGTAGGTAACATCATCCAGTCCTATAGTTTCAAATAATATCTGTTGAATCCCAAATTTACATCTTACCCTGAACTCCAAATCCAGATAGTCAACTGCTATCTGGCATCATTATTGTGTGACAAGCACCTCAAGTATAACCAATAACCTCAAGTATAGCCAAGTATAACCAATCAAGGTAGAACTCTTGGCACACCCCACCCACACACACACTCCTCTTCCACCATCCAGTGGTGCCTTGCCAAAATCCTACCCATCGGCACATACTATTAACTCCATTCCTGAGATAAATCCACAATCTGTCTCATCTCTGCTTCCAAATCCCAACACCGGGCCAGCATCGTTTCTCACCTGGATTACTGCTGAAATGGTTTCCGGGCTTCCACTACAACGCATTCTTCCATACCAGCCAGCATCGGCTTTGGAAGACATAAGTCAGGTCGTTGTCACTTACACAACTAAAATCTTTCCGTGGCTTTCTGTTGCACTGAGAGTGAAATATACTCTGTTTACCATAATTCGTTAAGGCTTATGTGACTGAGCCTCAGCCTCCTGTCCTGCTCATCTCATTCTGCTAGCACACGACCCTCCCTCTTCGCCAGCTCTCCTTCTCTCTTCTAAGCTTCATTACGCTTATGGCCCTTGCCTTAGTTGCCTCCTCTGCCTGGAACGCTCCGCTCCAGATCTTTCCATGGGCTGGTCGCTTGTCATCCTCAGAGAGACCTGCCCTGGCCACCCAGTCTAGAGTAGCACCGACCCTCTCAATGAAGCTCTATCATGTACCCTTGCTCTATTTTCTTTTTTCATTTAGAATTACTTGAAATTATCTTGTTTATCCATATGCTTACTTCTGTATTATCTGTAGCTCCTCCATCAGAATATACACTTCAAGAGAGCGAGGACTGATTTCCCTCACTCATCCTGATATCCTTAGCCCCCAGACAGACCCAGACACACAATAGACACTTAAAAATATTTTTCAGTGAAAGAATGAATGAATGAATGAATGAATGAACAGTGGTTGTTATTGCCCTGCCCGTGTACAAAGCTGAGACACAGATGGTAGAATACCACCCTCTCTCTGGATCAGTGTTTGTTACTTGGCCAGCTCTTTCTGCCTTGTCCATCTGCCTTTCTTCTCTCTCTCTCTGCTTGTGCCCATATTTTAAATGTTAGTGTCTCCCAAGGCTCAATGAGCTATTACAATTCTATCTCTTAAACATCTGTTTCTCTCTCATCCTCTTCTGCCCATGTCTGCTGCCTTTCCACAGGCCTTCATTATCTTTACCTTAACATCTTAAAGTCTCCTAATTGGTCCTTCTCCCTCCTGTTTCACCAGTTCTGACTCCAGTATCCAATCTTTCTAACACTTGCATTTTCAGTTAGCCTTCAGAGTTCTCACTCTTTATGCACAGTCCCAGATAAGATTGGAAAAGGCGGTCTGTGATCAGGCCTCTGCCTCTGTGAGCATCACAGTTCATAGCTCCCACATGCACTCTGCTCCAGTCATTCCAAAATGACTTTCAAATGTCCTTCTGTTTTTACCTCTTTGCTCTGGCATGGACTGTTCCTTCAGCTGGGAATGCCTTTCCATCAGCCCCGACCTCATCTGTTTGTTAAACTCATTCTTTTCCTTCAATACTCAACTCAAGGATCTCCTTATCTCCAAAATCATCTCCAAACTACCAAATTCTATGTGAGTCCTATTTTTTCTGTGCTGCCACTTTAAAATGTACATTTGTTATTTTATTTTTTGAGCTACATAATAATTATTTATTAGGTTGATACCATATTGTGAACTCCTTGGTGACAGAAAATATGTTTTATCCTTGCATCTCCAGCACTTTGCCTGGAATATAATGGTATGTTACTAATAAACATTTGTTGATGGAGAAAATAAACACACTAAAGGTAAATATGTACAGCCACTCAACAAACATGCATTATAAAGAGTAAGCTGTGTTTCCACATCATCATTTAAAATGTATCAATGAAAGATGTCAAACATAATTACTTGTAAGTATTTACCATAAAAGAGTAATGATGAATAAAAATTATATATTCTACAACCCCTGCTTAACAATTTAGCTCAAAGCTCAGAGACTTCCCACAGTTTCTTTTAATTATTTGTATAAATTTAAGGAGTGCAGTGCAATTTTTTTGAGGACCATTTGTCATCACCTGCCTGTCTCCTCTGTTTGTAACTTTGAAAAGGTCCAGTTAACAAAATCCTTTACTTGGCATGCATCCTATAATTGCTTTGTTTAGAAAAAAATAAATAACCAGAAGCCTGTTTATTATGAGAGTTCCAGGTTATTTTGGAATTCCTGAGCAAATGCACAAATCAATTCTTTCAATAGTGCTTGCAAATACACAGCAACTGAGCAGATGCCAAAAGGAAGGGAAATGCCTAGTGTTCTTCTGGTGAGTCCTGAAATTACTGTGAACAGTGATATGTATACACAGAGTACACATGGCCAGCAGAGTCGGTGCTAATGGTGGAAGTGCACTATAAATATAAGCCTCTTTTTTGGAGGGGGTTAGTAAATAAAAATATCTGAAAGACTAAAAGCAAGATATATATCTCAACTGTACCATAAGGCCTCTTCTGCCCAAAACAAACAGACAAAACTATCTTCTTTACCTCTTAAGATCTGTTCTTCTTACCATTAAAGTTAGCATGTTATCTTTATAAAATCCCTCTTAAAAAGCACCTACAAAGGTTTCTCCCACGCAAAACTTAATCTTCATGACTACGTTGACTGGTTCATTCGTCAGATTTTCAAAGTGAGAGCAGGACCCAGGAAGTAAGAAGGATAAGAAACAGGAAGTTGGAGCCAGAAAAGGAAGTCTGAAAAGGGAAGGATAGGAGTTGAGTCAAAATTCAGTCTGCTTTTGACTAAGGCAGGCCTTGATTTTTACATAAAGATGGGGTGATGGAAAATGGCATTGCACACAAAGAAACCAGAGCTGTCACTTCCTAAAAAACATCCTATCCTGATGAGAGTTGGGATCCAACCTCCAGAATCTCTGGGACGCATGACAATTCTTTGTCCCTGGAAGAAAAGCAGTCTTTGTTCTGTGCTTACTCACCTTAGGGTGACAAAGTGAGGACTCCTGAGTTAATGACCTGCAAAAGCTCAAAAGCATTGAAGATTAAAAGCAATAGGTAGGGTTCCTAGCCTGTGCCAGCTTCAGTTACAGTGCTTTACTGGAGAACTGACTGATGAGACCACACTATATTTGCATTTTTAATGAAAGTGTGAGAAAGTCTGAGAAAATCAAGAACTCCTCCTAACATATCAGAACTGGGAGGAGGAAAATTCACATAAAATTAATGTTTTAGTAAATGATTATACTTGATAACAATATTAGAACCTATACCAAATGTGGCAAAGGGAATTTTATTGACTATAACGACTTTTACTGATCTGTCTTTAATTTCTCCATTTCCTGCCACTCGTTTCTATGTTAGGGCTGATCTGTCTCCAATGACCTGTTCTAATGCACGTTTTGAACTTGTAATATTTCCCATTGATTATGTGCTGTTCTTTCTGGAATCTATTGGCTCTGGGGTCTGTTCTGCTGTGGTGTAGTAAGTACAGGCAGTTCTGTGTTTGTCTTGTCTCTTGCTTTTTCACAAGAAAAATATTTCATTACAGGGGGGTTTTGTAGATCTTTTTAACTCAGGCACTTAGGACTAGAGCTGGAAATAAACAAGATGGTTCTTAGAAACACAGAACAAAATTGAACAGACAAAGAGAAAGGGGGATGTTTGATGTTCTTTTGGTGGGTCCTGAAAATACCCACCAAATAAGATGAGCCCACCTTCTAGTGCCAGAAAGCAAGAAAATGCTCAAACAACGATGGGGTGCACAAAATGCAGCTGAAAGTTTCCCAGTGGTCAAACCTGATACAATTTGAGCAACAAAATAAAGAAGTATCAATATAACCTAAACTATAAAATAAATATTCATAAATCAATACAAACATAAATAAATGACTAAATAAGTAAATGGGGGAGGAGGAACAAATCTCCAATGCAGAAGGATTCCAAATAATTTATATAACTGCTCCTCCCTCAAAGAAGTGGAGCATAATTCAGAGAATGGGGTCTCAGCCTAGTGGCTTTCTTCCAAAGAATACAGTTATAGCAAGAAGGAAAGAACAAGAGCATTGCAGTAGAGAAACCTGACAAACACTACCTCAGCCAGGCAGTCAAGGTCAACACCAAAATGGTCATTCATGTTGATAGAGTGTACCCTCAATGTGATGTGATGAAAATAGCACTTTACCTCTGTGGTTTTCCTCTTGAAAACCCATAACCCCAGTCTAACCACGCGGGAAATATCAGACAAATCCCAACTGAGGGACAGCCTACAAAATACCTAACCATTACTCCTCAAAACTACCAAGGTCGTCAAGAACAAGGAAACTCAGAACAACTGTTACAGG
>VSMD01112811.1:0-11281 GCA_008750895.1 Mirza zaza
ATTGCCTTGGGGGTCTTCCTCAAAAATTCTTTGCCTAGGCCAATGTCTGATAGGGTTTTCCCAACATCTTCTTCTAGGATTCTTAAGGTTTCATGTCTTAGGTTTAAGTCTGTTATCCATCTTGAGTGAATTTTTGTGAGAGGTGAGAGGTAGGGATCCTGATTTGCTCTTCTGCATGTAGCTAACCAGTTTTCCCAGCACCATTTATTGAAGAGAGATTCTTTTCCCCAATGTATATTTTTGTCAGCTTTATCAAAGATTAGATTGCCATATACTGATGGTTTCATCTCTGGTATCTCAGATCTATTCCAGATATTTATGCTTCTGTTCTTGTGCCAGTTCCAGGCTGATTTAACTATTATTGCTTTATAGTACAGCTTGAGGTCAGGAAGACTGATGCCTCCCAGTTTGTTCTTTTTATTTAAGATTGTTTTGGCTATACGAGGTTTTTTCTGGTTCCATACAAAGTGAAGATTTATTTTTTCTAGTTCTGTAAAGAATGCTTATGGTATTTTGATGGGGATTGCATTGATTCTGTAGATTACTTTAGGTAAAATTGACATTTTAACTATGTTGATTCTACCAATCCATGAACAAGGTAGATTTTTCCATCTGTTTAAATCTTCTGCAATTTCTTTTTGTAGTGTTTCATAGTTCTCCTTGTATAAATCTTTTGTATCTTTCGTTAGGTATACTCCTAGATATTTAATTTTCTTTGGGGCTATAGTAAAGGGTATTGCGTTTTTGATTTGAGTTTCTGCTTGATGGTTCTTGGAATATATGAATGCTTCTGACTTGTGTATATTGATTTTATAACCTGAAACTTTACCAAATTTGGTTATCAAGTCTAGGAGTCTCTTGGAAGAGTTTATGGGATTTTCTAGGTATAATATCATATCATCGGCGAAGAGTGAGAGTTTGATTTCATCTGCCCCCGCTTGGATACCCTTAATACCCCTCTCCTGTCTAGTTGCTATCGCTAGGAATTCAAGTACTATGTTGAATAGGAGAGGAGATAGTGGGCACCCTTGTCTAGTTGCGGATCGAAGGGGGAAAGATTTCAATTTTTCTCCATTTAGAATGATATTAGCAGTTTGTTTGTCATAGATGGATTTAATAAGTGTAAGGTATGAGCCATCTATACCAATTTGTTAAGAGTTCTTATCATAAAGGTGTGTTGGACTTTGTCAAATGCTTTTTATCCATCTATTGACAGAATCATATAGTCTTTTTTCTTGATTTTATTTATGAAGTGAATTGCATTTATAGACATGCGTATGTTGAACCAGCCTTGCATCTCTGGAATAAAGCCCACTTGGTCGTGAATTATTTTTTTGATGTGCTGCTGAATCCTATTCGCCAAAATTTTATTTAGGATTTTTGCATCTGTATTCATGAGGGATATTGGTCTGTCATTTTCTTTTTTTGTTGTGTCCTTTCCTGGCTTTGGTATCAAGGTGATATTGGCTTCTAGAATGAGTTAGGAAGGATACCATCCTTCTCAATGGTGTGGAATAGTTTCTGTAGTATAGGTATGAATTCATCTTTGTATGTTTGGTAGAACTCTGAAGTGTAGCCATCTGGCCCAGGACTTTTCCGTTTGGGCAGGTTTTTAATTACTGCTTCAATTTCTGAGATTGGTCTGTTTAGGAATTCTGTTGCCTCCTGCGTGATCTTAGGGAGGTTGTATGAATCCAAGAATTTGTCCATTTCTTCTTCGTTCTGTAGTTTTTGGGCATATAGTTTTTTATAATAGTCAAATATAATGTTTTGTATCTTTGGTATCTGTTGTGATCTCTCCATTTTCATTTCTTATTGAGTTTATTACAGTCCTTTCCCTTTGGGTCCTTGTCAATCTAGCAAGAGGGCCATCGATTTTGTTTATCTTTTCAAAAAACCAGCTTGTGGTTTTGCTGAATTTTAGTATAGTTCTCTTGTTCTCCATTTCATTCAGTTCTGCTTTGATCTTTGTTATTTCTTTTCTTCTATTAGGATTGGAAATTGTTTGCTCTTCTTTTTCCAATTCCTTGAGCTTATTCATTAGGTTGTCAGTATCTAAGCTTTCTGTTTTTTGGATGTGAGCGTTAATTGCTATTAGTTTTCCTGTCAGGTAAGCTTTTGCTGTATCCCACAGGTTTTGGTAAGAGGTCTCACCGTTATCATTTTGTTCGAAGAAATTCTCGATTTCCCTCTGAATTTCTTCCTTTACCCAATAATTTTTCAATAATAGATTGCTTAGTTTCCATGATTTTTTGAGGGGTTGAGTGTTTCTATAGGAATTGAACTGTAGTTTTATACCGTTATGGTCAGAGATGATACAAGGTATAATTTCTATTTTCTTGAATTTTTTGAGATCTGATTTGCAGCCTAGGATGTGATCAATTTTGGAGTAGGATCTATCGGCTGCTGAGAAGAATGTAAATTCAAGTTTGCTTGGATGGAATGCTCTATAGAGATCTGTCAGACCTTTTTGATCAAGGGCTTTATTCAAGTCCATTATTTCTTTGCTTATTTTCTGTTTGGAGGATCTATCCAGATCATTCATTGGGGTGTTGAAGTCCCCTGCTACTATGGTAGTGTTATATAACAAGGTGTTTATATTAGACAAGGTTTGCTTTAAGTAATTGGTTGCTCCTGTATTGGGTGCATAGATATTAAGAATTGTTAAATCTTCTTGTTGGATCTTCCCTTTTACCATTATATAATGGCCATCTTTATCCTTTTTTTACTTTTGCTGTCTTAAAGCTTATATTATCTGCAATTAGTATAGCTATGCCAGCTTTCTTTTGACTTCCATTTGACTGGATGATAGTTTTCCAACCCTTGACTTTCAACTGGCGGGCATCTTTGTGGGTTAGATGTGTTTCCTGTAGACAGCAGATGCTAGACTTGTGAGTTTTTATCCACTCTGGCAGTCTATGTCTCTTCAGAGGACAGTTTAAGCCATTTACATTTATTGAGATGATTGAAATTGGAGGAAGATTACCATTCATATTGTTGGGTGGAATCTTGTTGCTTTGTCTTACTCCTTGGGCCATCATTTAGTTCGAGATCTAAACTTTAATTCTTTGATGATTTCACTTTGAGGAGTGTCTACTGCCCTGTTCGGTTAGAAATGCGGGTCTAAGAACTTCCTTTAGGGATGGTCTGATCTTTGCAAATTCCTTCAGTGATTGCTTGTCTGAGAACGACTTTATTTATCCTTCATAGATGAAACTTAATTTTGCCAGATAAAGAATTCTAGTTTGGGCTTTGTTCTGTTTTAGAAGGTTAAGGATAGGCACCCAATCCCTCCTGGCTTGTAAGGTTTCAGATGAGAAGTCAGTTGTGAGTCTGATAGGCTTACCTTTATAGGTCATTTGCTGCTTTTGTCTCGCTGCACGAAGGATTGTTTCTTTCACATTTACTTTGGTCAGCCTAAAAACCACGTGGCGAGGTGATTGCCTTTTCACATTGAGTCTCCCGGGAGTTTCATGTGCTTCTTGTATTTGGATATCAAGATTTCTGGACAGGCCTGGCATATTTTCCTCCAGTATTCCGTGAAATAAGTTTTCCAGCCCTTGAGAATGTTCCTCTTCCCCTTCTGGTATCCCAATCAATCTGATATTTGGTTTTTTAATATAATCCCACACTTCCTGTAAACCTTGGTCTTGTTTCTTGTTTGTGTGTTCCCTTTCTTCCTCTGATTTGTTTAGAGCATAGGCATAATCTTCAAGTTCTGAGATTCTTTCTTCTGCCTGGTCCATCCTGTTCTTTAGGCTTTCCACTGAATTATGGAGATCCTTGATTGTTTTCTTCATTGCTAGAATTTCTGTTTGGTTTTTCTTGATAGTCTCAATTTCTTTGGAGAATCTTTCATTCATTGGTTTTATTGTTCTTGTGGTTTCTCTATGCTGTGATTCTTTTTTCTCTTCTATTCCATTCAGTTTTGTAGCAATCCATATTCGGAAATCTTCCTCTGTCACTTTACTCATATCATGTATGTTGGTGTCAGATGATGAAGAATGAGTATTTTGCTTTGGAGGTGACTTTTCTCTCTGGTCCTTCATGTTTCCTGTAAACTTTTGCTGGTTCTTTCTCATCTGGACGCTTTATTGAGGATGCAGTGAATGGATTATGAGCTACAACCAGCTGTGCTTGAGCTGCCAGGGACCACTGAGAATCTCCACTGAGGGGTGAAGACTGTCCCTTTTCTGTTTGTCACCAGTGGAGCTTTAGTTGCTGCAGACCCCTGGGGAGGATCCATGGAGGATGGCACTATCCCCCTCTTACGCCCCTTCCCGGGCAGAGCTCAGGCAGCTGGGGGCCGCAGCTAAGTTCCGCTGAGGGGTGAAATCTTTTCGCTCACCGTTGGTGGGGCTTGGGCTGCTGGAAACACTTGGGGAGGTTCTGCAGAGGATGGCTCTCACCCCGCTTTCTGTCCCTTCACCGGGAGAGTTCAAGCGGTTGGGAACCACAGACAAGATCTGCCGAGGGATGAACACTATTCGCGTGTCCCCGCGTCAGCGGGGCGTGGGATGCTGGAGACCTCTGGGGAGGGTCCGCAGAGGATGGCTCTCATTCCACCTTCTGTCCCTTCACCGGGAGAGTTCAAGCGGCTGGGAACCACGAACAAGTTCCACGGAGGCACGAAAACTATTTGTGTGTCCTCGCAGCGGTGGGGCGTGTGGTGCTGAAGATCCCTGTGGTGGGTCTGCAGAGGATGGCTCTCACCTGGCCTTCCCGCCTTTCACCAGCAGAGGTCAAGCAGCTGGGAACCGCGGACAAGTTCTGCCGAGGGGTGAACACTATCCGCGTGTCCCCGCTGCGGCAAGGCGTGAGATGCTAGAGACCCCTGTGGAGGGTCCGCAGAGTTTGGCTCTCACCCCAACTTCTGTCCCTTCACTGGGAGAGTTCAAGCAGCTGGGAACCGTGGACAAGTTCCGCCGAGGGGTGAACACTATCTGTGCGTTTCCACGGCGGCGAGGCGTGAGACGGTGGAGGCCCCTGGGGATGGTCCGCGGAGAATGGCTCTCACCCCACTTCTGTCCCTTCACCAGCAAAACTCAAGGGGCTGGGAACCGCGGACAAGTTCCACTGAGGGGCAAAAACTATCTGCGCGTCCTCGGTGGCAGTGGGGCTTGGGCCAATGGAGACCCTGGGAGGGTCCCGGAGGATGCCTCTCATTCCCCTCTTCCACTCCCTCCCTTACAGGGCTTGGGCCGCCACCCGAGTCCACTGGGCAACTCAGTCAAATGAGCAATCTGTCTCACTTTTCTGTCCCTTCACAAGCGAGGCATAAGCCGCTGGTGCTTATAGATCTCCCAGCAAAGGTGACCTTACACCGTGCCCTGGAGGTTTCAAATTACTTTCTGCTCCTGCCTCCTCTCCAACCTGCCTGCCCTTCCGTGTTACCTCTTCACGCTGTCTTCAGGCACTTTCCTGCTTGCGTGGGCATGGGGTTGGTGAAGGAGAAGTCGTCCCCCTGTGGGAAGGATCACAGAGCTGTTTGGCTGCCGCTGAGCGTGGCCAGCTTATACTCCAATCTCCGCAGTACCACTCGGATTCTCGGAACTTCACAGTAAATCCACTGAGTCACTTTCCTCCTTTTCCCGGCACTGCTGCCCCTCGAAGCTTCCCTGCAATTCCATGAAGCTGATCCTGTGGGAGAACTACCCACTTGAGTGATTTAGGCTGCCTTCTTCACCTCTCACTCCAAGAACAGAGAGCAAGGAGGGCATCCCTAGTCCGCCATTTTTAACAAAACCCCTGTTTTGAAAATTTTATGTAAGTATTTCAGGTTTGTTTTGGTCATTTTTTATTGAGATTCACTTTCAGTGTTTCATATATTAGTGGTTTTATTTATTGCTAACAGTATTTCAATATTAATACACCACAATTTGTTTATCTGTTCATTTGTTGGTGGACATTTGAGTTGTTTCTAGTTGTAAGCTGCTATGAGAAAAAGCTACTGTGAACAGTGGAGTACAGTTCTTTGTGTGAACACATTTTCTTTATCTTGAGCAAATGCCTAGGAAAGGAATTTCTAGGTCATATGAAGTGTCGGTTTATCTTTATAAGAAACTGCTGTTGCGGCAAGTGTACAGCTAGCGTTACAGCTCTTGACTGGGGAAAGAACTGAGCGACACTCAAAAAGTCGGGGAACAGCCTTTGTTCCTCCCCAGCAGGCTTGGCACACCTAGTGCTACAGCCCTCTTTCCGTCTTCTGATCTTCTGACCCCCCTTCCTTGTTCTCCTCCTGCTTTTGTTTCCCAAAGGGACTGTGCCCTGTCTTCAGCAATGTGTGGGATTCCAGATGCTTCACATCCTTGGTGATATTGGGATCATCAGTCTTTCAGTTTTAGGTGTTCTCTTGGGTACGAAGTGCTCTCTCCTAGTTGTTTCAACTTGCTCCGTGATGATCAATGCTGTTGAACATCTCACCATGTGCTTATTGGTCCTTATGTGTTTTTTATTCAAATCTTTTGTCTGTTTTTCACTGTGTTATTTGTCTTATTAAAAGTTGTGGTCAAAACTTATAATAATATGACAAAATAATAAGTATCCTGTGGTAATACTTTGATATTATGCAAATGTCTTGTTTCCCATTATAGCTTTACCCACTAATTTTAGGATACATAAATGATTCTTTACTTTGTAATTATTACTGGGCTGTTTGCCTAATCATAACTTTCATCACTCTTTCCATATTTATTATTCTGAATTTTGTGAGGAAGAACATTTCTTTTCCTTCTTTTTATTTATTCAGTTTTATTCATATTAAGCAATGCCATCTAGATATTTATTTTATTCTCTCTTCATTATTCTTATTATTTATTTTGTTGCTTAGTTGCCCCAGATTTGACTAATGGAAACTCCTTTAAGTTGACTGCTGTGAATTTTTTTTTTTTATTTCGGCATATTATGGGGGCACAGATTTTAAGGTTTCAATAAATGCCCTTCCCCTGCTGTGAAGTTTTTGATATGTCTTCATCATTTTTGAGCACTTCCTTACTTTCTGGGACCAAACAGTATTCCACATGTGTCTTGTATTTTCTCTTTTCTATCTCTGGGATCAACCATCTCTCCAAGGACTACTGATTCTTCTTATTGGAGAGTGGTACATTTAGGAAGCAAGATTTGGATACTAGGTGTGCTCATTGCTAGTGGGACGTCGTTATTTCTAGGTTCTCTCGGCTAGAAGGTATGTAGTATAATATAGTCATATATGCATTTCTGTACTTATATGTCTGTATATATTAAACACTGAGTTCATACCGATGCCTCCAATTCCAATTCAACACCACAGGCTTCATTCTAGCCTCAACTCTTTTCCATATTTATAGCTCTTTCCTCCAACATCCGGAATCTGGCTCTCATTATTTACAATATATTTAGTTCATCAAATGTAGGACACACATAAAATAATTTTAGAATTGCAAACTCCTATGAAAAACAAAAAAATTTGTTAATGAGACTGCAGTGTTTGTGATCAATTCTTTTTGTCTGTGGCCTTAGAGTATCCAGTTAAAGTACTGATTTCCAAAGTTTAGTTCTTTCCTTCTTACTCAGTGTGGTTATGTTGTTCATTTATAATACCGGTAGGTTCATTTTTGGTTCTGTACTCCAATTTGTACTTTCTATACATCCTCATTAATTAAATTAAGTAATATTGACTATCTAATTAATTTGGTTTTGGGGTATATGAAACATTATGATTTGGAGAGTCAAGAGCTATATAAAAATTCAGCTGGCCATGGTGGCTCACACCTGTAATCCTAGCACTCTGTGAGGCTGAGGCGGGGGATTGCTCGAGGTCAGGAGTTTGAGACCAGCCTGAGCAAGAGCAAGACCCCCATCTCTACCAAAAATAGAAAGAAATTAGCTGGACAACTAAAAAAATATAGAAAAAATTAGCTGGGCATGGTGGCACATACCTGTAATCCAGCTACTTGGGAGGCTAAGTCAGAAGGATCGCTTGAGCTCAGGAGTTTGAGGTTTCTGTGAGCTAGGCTGATGTCACGGCACTCTAGCCCAGGCAACAGAATGAGACTCTGTCTCAAAAAAAAAAAAAAAAAAAGAGCTGTACACAAATGGATATAATACTCTGCTCACATTCTCAATTCTTTCCATACTGTTTCCAGCTACTCCCTTTGCGGTTATTCACTTTTCCCACCCTTAATTCCTGGCAACCACTAATCTGTTCTCTATTGTTACAATTTTGCCTTTTACAGAATATTATACAAATGGAATCACATGGCATATAACTTTTGAGCCTGGCTATTTGCACTCACCATAATGCCTTGAAATTCATCCACCTTCTAGAGTGTGTCCATAGTTTGTTCCTCTTTATTGCTGAGTGGTATTTCATTGTATTGGGTATACCACAATTTGTTTATCCATTTGCCTAGTGCAGCACATTTGGGTTGTTTTTAGTTTTTGGTAATTATGAATATAGCTACTATAAACATTTATGTACAGGTTTTGTATGAACATAAGTTTTCATTCCTCTAGTGTGTGGGATTGTAAAGTCATATGCTAAGTATATGTTTAAACTTATAAGAAGTTTGTTTTCCAAATGGCTGTACCATTTTGCATTCCTACAAGCTGTGGATGAGAGTTCTAGTTGCTCTGCATTCTTGCTGGCACTTGGCAATGTGAGTTTTTTATATTTTATAATTTTAGCCATTTTAATAGTTATGTGATGCTATGTCATCATGGTTTTAA
The DNA here is from genome assembly GCA_008750895.1 of Mirza zaza. NCBI lineage: Eukaryota > Metazoa > Chordata > Mammalia > Primates > Cheirogaleidae > Mirza > Mirza zaza. Next base: position 8,707 of record VSMD01112811.1, read on the forward strand.
TTTTCATTGCCCTAATAGCTAGTGATGCTAAGAATCTTTGTATATTCTTTATTTAGATACAAGTCTCTTATCAGATATATGATTTGCAAGTATTTTCTCCCATTCTGTGTGTTGTCATTCACTTTCTTGATGGCGGCCTTTGAAGCACCAAAGTTTTAGATTTTTTTTTAAAGGAATATAAAACTATTTATTGACCACTGTTCACCAGTATTTACAATAAAGTAAACAATATACAGTTGGGTAACATTCTGATTACTACAAGGCTGTTTTCCTTGCTTCTGCAGAACCAGTAACCCAAATACTGAAAAGATTGAGCCTACATGTAAGAAATGAGTTGGGGTAAGGAAAAAACATGCAGGTCAATAGATTACAAAAAGTTTGTTTACCCATTTATGTCAGCACGTCTGAAACTGCCAACATTTCTAACCATCTGATTAAGTTTCCATGAGCCAAGCCTCTGATATTCCATTAATCATGAACTTTTAGTCAATGCAGCACAGGGATTTCAAGTTCTTGTAAAACAATTGCTCACTAGGGGAATCTTTAATGTGCATTTAACTAAAGTCTTGTTTACAGTGTTAGAACACAACAGAATTTATCCAGTTTCCTCATCTGGGTGGGGAGATTGTTGGTAGCGATAAAGCTTTTCCTTTTAGGAATTTTCCAAACACAGTGTTGCATTTATATGAATATACATGCAGATATGTCTTCTGATATGGCTGCCTTTAAATTATCCAATTAATTACAAACCGACTATTCAGTTTGAAATGTTATGGCTTCAGGAAAATTTTCAATTCTTAGGTTGCTCAAAATGATAGCATCGCAGACACATGGGCTTACCCGTGATTTTTGTTTTGGTGAATGTTTAAAAACAATCATTTACATATGCATTTTACATATACACACACAAAAACAAATTAAAAAAACCCAGAATGGTTCTTAGGCATGAGTTAAACACAAGCTCTGATTGAATAATGGGTATGGAAATTTCCCCTAGCATTTAGAAAAGCTGTTCCCCAGCGCAGAGGAAATAATATACCATGGTATCATATGTTCTTTTCTGATAAAGGAAGCAACTACAGAAAGCTTTTATTTGTTCAAAGTAACCAGTGCTATTGATGCAAACCCCCCAACAACTCTCTCAATACTACTTTCAAAACAAATGTATCAAACTTGATTTATTAGATGTAGTTATTTCTTCACACTAGTAAATCAAAAACCAAGACCCAGATTTTATATATATATATAAATATATATAAAAAGCAATGCAAACAATTATTGAGCTTCATCTTCTGGACAAGAATGCCAAGTTAGTCTCTCTTCATAAAAAGCAATTACAATTTGAGGACACTTCATATTTGCCTCTTTTGCCAGCACCAAATCTGCCTCATCTGAATCTTTCCATTTCATAAGAAACATTAATTCTCCACTGCTATCTGTGGCACCAATTATTCTTTCAGGATCAAGACCTCTGGCAAAGCCTCTTGGTTTGTCAGCAGCATCTCTTTTCTTCTTTGATTTGCTATCATCAGATTGACTGTCAGATAAAGATTTTCTTTTTGTACCATCTTTTTCTTTACCAGCTTTTTGAGAATTAAGAAATGATTCAATTAACTCTGGACAATCCAAATTTTCTTCAAGTTCCCAAGTATTGTCAGCATCTGTAAATCCCTTCCACTTCAGGAAATACTCCACTTTCCCATTTACAACACGTCAATCCAGTACTTTTTCCACCACAAATTCTTCAGGCTCTGCCTCTTCAACCTTTTTACTCTTCCCATTCTGTTTCTTTCCCATTTTTTACAATGTAGTTTTATTGGAGGCCATTTTTTATTGCAGACTTGAAGAGCTATTATTCACCACCTCTGAGCTGCTCCGGGTCGCGGGTCTACGGCATTTCTGAAATTTTTAGATTTTTATAGGGTCTAGTTTATCTATTTTTTTGTGCTGCTTGTGTGCAATTCAAGGTCACGAAGATTTACCCCATGCTTTCTTCTTTTATAATTTTTGCCCTTATATTTAGATCTTTGATCCATTTTAAGTAAATTTTTGTGTATGGTTTGAGGTAAGGACTCAGTTTCATTCTTTTGCATGTGGCTGTCCAGTTGTCCCAGCACCGTTTTTTGAAGACACTTTTCTTTCCCCATTGAAAGATTTTGTCCCTTGTCAAAAAATCAATTGACTATAAATACAGGGTTTATTTCCAGACTCTCAATTATATTTTGGTGATCTATATGTGTATCCTTAAGCAGTATCACATTATCTTGGTTACTGTTTCTTTGTAGTAAGTTTTGAAATAAGGATTTTACTTTTTCACCTGTTCTAGGTCTATTCAGATTGTCTGTCTCTTGAGTTGGTTTTTTTTTTTTTTTTTTTTGAGACAGAGTCTCACTTTATTGCCCAGGCTAGAGTGAGTGCCGTGGCATCAGCCTAGGTCACAGCAACCTCAAACTCCTGGGCTCAAGCAATCCTGCTGCCTCAGCCTCCCAAGTAGCTGGGACTACAGGCATGTGCCACCATGCCCGGCTAATTTTTTCTATATATATTAGTTGGCCAATTAATTTCTTTCTATTTA
>VSMD01112812.1:0-29108 GCA_008750895.1 Mirza zaza
TTTTGAGACAGAGTCTCACTTTATTGCCCAGGCTAGAGTGAGTGCCGTGGCGTCAGCCTAGCTCACAGCAACCTCAAACTCCTGGGCTCAAGCAATCCTGCTGCCTCAGCCTCCCGAGTAGCTGGGACTACAGGCATGCGCCACCATGCCCGGCTAATTTTTTCTATATATATTTTAGTTGGCCAATTAATTTCTTGCTATTTATAGTAGAGATGAGGTCTCGCTCTTGCTCAGGCTGGTCTGGAACTCCTGAGCTCAAACGATCCGCCCACCTCGGCCTCCCAGAGAGCTAGGATTACAGGCTTGAGCCACCGCGCCCAGCCAATAGTGGGGCATTTTAACACTGATAAAACAAGCACATAAGTAGTAAACATGTAGAAAATTTGCATAATTAAGTAAATTTTTATATCCTCGATAGAGTACTGATTATTTTGGGTTGATCTTCTTCTATTAAGCAACCTTTTTTAACTCTCTTATTGCTTTTTATTAGTTCAGTTATAGATTACCTTTTTATCTGGAAAATTATAAAATCTACAAAAAACTACTATTTTCTCTCTTTCAATCCTCATTCTTTTTGTTTCTATTTCTTATTACAATGACTATTACTTCCATGCAATGCAATGTCAAATAGTAGTAGGCTAAGTGAGCATCCTTGGACATATTTCCATCTTTAAGAATACTAGCAAAGTATTATCATTAGGTATAATAACTGAAATAGATTATTGGTGGCAGGAGAGATATCCTTTATCAGCTTAGAGAAACTCTTTTCTATTCCTAGTTAACTAACAGTTTTAAAATCTTGAATGGGTGTTAAATTTTATTGAGTATCTTTTCTGAATTATATGTTTTTTATATATATATCTGTTCTTTAAAATTTGTCCTGCATAGGGACAGTTTACAACCTTGATGTAAGGGACATCCAGTAAACCACTCCTAATAGCTATAGAACACTGAGTAAATTTTGCATTTCTAGGATAAATGCTTACATGGTCATGATATACTTTCTTTTATACAATGTTAATTGAGTTTACTATTTTTAAATAGTTTTTCATTTATGTTCATAAGATCGATCATAAAATTTTCTTGTACAGTCCTTTTTCATGTTTGGTATTAAGTTTGTACTAGCCTCATAAAATATGTAAGACATCCAGATAATCATGGTGGATTAATAAAACCTATTTACCTCCTCTTCTTTACAGACTTAACCAAAATACCGAAAAGGAATCAAAGAGAAATAAATCTACAAGGACAAAGAGAATAGGATTAGAGAGTAGTAACAGAGGGGTCTTCAACTAAATCATTATTTTTAAGATCTAAAGCAAACAGTCCACAGAATTTGAGATAATAAAAAAAAATAAAATAAAAACGATAAAGCAAACATAGTAAAATGTTAAGATTTGACTAAGCTAGGTTGTGGGTATGTGGTGTTAATTATATTTTACTTGGTAATTTTCATTTATGATTTAATATTTCCTAATGTTAAAAGTACGTGAAAAATAAAGAGGTTAGTTTGAGAAAGTGGTAGGTGCACTAAAAGTGCCACTCGGACTTTAATGTGGGTATGAATAACCTGAGAATTATTATTAAAATCAGATTTTGAAACTTTAGGTCTGGTGTGGGACCTGAGATTCTACATTTCTGTTTTTCATTGACATATAATAGTTGGACATATTTTGGGGACACATATGATATTTTGATACATAAAATATGTAATGATCAAATCAGGGTAATTGGGATATCCGTCACCTCACACATTTATCTTTTCTTTATGTTGGGAACATTCCAATTTTTGCAAATGTGGTACATATACACAATGAATTCACTGAATATCATTCAGTTATAAAAATAATGAAATCCTGGCTGGGGGCGGTGGCTCACGCCTGTAATTCTAGCTCTCTGGGAGGCCGAGGCGGGCGGATTGCTCGAGGTCAGGAGTTCGAAACCAGCCTGAGCAAGAGTGAGACCTCGTCTCTACTATAAATAGAAATAAATTAATTGGCCAACTGATACATATAGAAAAAATTAGCCGGGCATGGTGGCGCATGCCTGTAGTCCCAGCTACTGGGGAGGCTGAGGCAGGAGGATCGCTTGAGCCCAGGAGTTAGCCTGGGCAACAAAGTCAGACTCTGTCTCAAATAATAATAATAATAATAATGAAATCCTATCATTTGCTGCAACATGGATAGAACTGGAGGTCATTATGTTAAATGAAATAAGCCAGGGCCAGTAAGACAAATACTGCACATTCTCAGTCATATGTGGGAGCTAAAAAAGTTGATTTCATGGAAGTAGACAGTAGAATCATGGTTACCAGAGGCTGAGAAGGGAAGGAGGGGGAGGAATGAAAAGAGGTTAATGAGTACAAAAATACAGTTAGATGGAGGGAATAAGATCTAGTGTTTGATAGTACAGTAGGGCAACTGCAGTTAACAATAATTTATTGTATAGTTCAAAATAGCTACAAGAGATTCTGTATTCCTAAGAACCTTCTAGGTGATGCCAATGCCATTGGTTCGTGTATCACACTTTGAATAGCAAGGTTTTAAGGGAAATAACACAAGGAAATGTGATAGAGAGTGGCAGGGACAGAAGGTGGCTCTTTAGATAAGGTGTTCTTGGAAAGCTTCTCTAACATTTGAGTTGAGACCTGAATGACAAGAAAAAGTCATTAAAAAATCTACATGAAACATGTTCCAGGTAGAGGGGAAAGCAAGCACAAAAGTCCTGAGGTGAGAATAAGTTCTGACATTTTTTAGAAACAGAAAGACCACTGTGGCCTTCTTAAATTGCTCAAGTATTTCTTCCACATTTCAGGTGTTTAATTTGTGAAAAGAGCGCTGTATTTGGTGTCATAAACCAAACTAGGTTTGGTTTCCATCCCATTAGTTCTGTGGTCTCTGTCTAATCAAAACCTATCTCAATTTCCTCATAAACTTTGGATAATTAATAAATAATACCTATTCGTTAGGGTTGATCTGAGGATTAAATAAGGTATGAAAAAGCATATTGTAAATTACAAAATACTATATCCATTTAGGTATAATTATTGCTTATATAAAGTGCTATTATGTGATCTGTGGCTGTAGCAGCTACTTATAGCAGCTTTTATATATGTCAGAAATTTATGGGTCAAGTTGCTGCGGGCCAAGTTGGCCTGTCTGTTGATGCTGTTCCCCAGCAGCGTGCAACTCTTACTATGCTTTATGTTCTATTTCTGAGAGCCCTTTGACTTATTTGGCAAATAAATGTTTGCTTCACTCAGCTCATCATATAGTAGCTATTTGGGTATTTCAACGTTGTTCGCATTTTTTTTCTTCTTCTTTTAGAGATGGGGTCTCACTCTTTTTGCCCAGGCTGCAGTGCAGGGACATGATCATAGCTCACTGCAGCCTGGAGCTCCTGGGCTCAAGTGATCCTTCTGCCTCAGCTTCCTGAGTAGCTGGGACTACAGGCAAGTGACACCACACCTGGCTAATTTTAAAAAATTCTTTGTAGAGATGAGGTCTTGCTATGTTGCTCAGTCTGGTCTGGAACTCCTGGCCTCAGGTGATCCTCCAATGTTGGCCTCCCAAAGCACTAGGATTACAGGCATGAGCCACCATGCCCAGCCATAATTCACATTGGCTTACAGTAAGTACTACTTTGATGAAAAAAACATATTGACTCCATTCAAAGACCTCACAACTACTATTCCATATCAATAATGCCTATTGGTGATTCTAATAAAACTGCTCAAGAATTTTGAGAAATGATCTGTTGGTTCAGGTGTAGGCATTTCAGAATTCTGAAGTCTTTTCTGATTTAAAATTTTATGATTCCATATGGCCTCTAGAGACTGTCATTAAATCTTATGTTTAAGTGTAGGCAACATCTCCTAGTGGATAGAGCAGTAGAATAAGAGCCAGAATACCACAGCTCTGGTTCTGGTTCTGGTCCTCTTTATCTGCTATGAACAGCTAAAACCTATAGAAAACTGTTACTAAGATTCAGAAAGCTATTATTAAGATTCAGCAAGATAATGTGTTTCTGAAAGTATCAAAATTTAAGATATTATTGCATCACATTGTATCTATCTGACAATTGCTCGCAAAATATGTATTGTATGGGTTCTTACATTTTTTAAAATTAGAGCATCATTTGACAATGCCTTACCTGGTAAGATTCAGTGGCAATATTCAGACCTATTAGAAATCATTGGTAGGGTTTAGGGTTTTTCTAATGTATACTGCTGCTGTCTAACACAAAATAGATGCTGAATAAATATTTATTGATGATGACATAGTCATTAATAAAAGAGGCCATTACTGATCTACTGTCGAGAAGACAATAATAAGCTAGAAACATCCAATTAGTCACCAAGTCCCATCAATTCTATCTCCTTAATATCCCTGGAATTGATTTATTGTCACTGCTATGGCCCGGTTCAGCCTTTTATTTTATGACTGAACTACTGCATTAACTTCATGACTTCAATCTGAACTCCCTCCAATCCAACCTTCTCACTTAAGCCCGAGTCCCTTAATGGACATATAAATTTGATCATGTTACTCTCCTGATTAAAACCCTTCACTGGCTATAGGATAAAGCATTAACTTCGTAGAATGAAATAAAAGCCCTTCACCATGAGGGTTCTACTCACTCAGGCTCATCTACTACTACTTTTCCATACACTCCATTGTGAACTAAAATAAAATCCTACCCCACCCCAGCTGACTGAATGAACTCCCTCTTGGTCAAGGGGACTCCAGAAATATCCTAAAGCTGAGTTGCTTGCTATGAGAAGAGAGGTCAGACATACTTCGTCTTGCCCCCTCCCTTCTTGGAGATATCTTTTGTAACTCATTAACGGGCCTAAAGCTATATAAGACAAAGCTTAAATCATACCTACAGGTCATCAATTTACTAACAGATCATGAGTCTGGGTATATGTCCGGTGGCTTGTCTCTGATTAACAGACTTCCTTATCTTAACTTAAAACATTCCAAGCCTTTAGACAAAGTTTCCTTTCTTTAACCAACTACGAATTAAAGAATCTTTAAACTCACCTATAACCTGTAATCCTCTGCTTCGAGATGTCCTGCCTTTTTGTTCCAAACCAATGTATGCCTTTCCATGTATTAATTTATGACTTTATGTGTAATTCCTATCTCCCTGAAATGTATAAAACCAAACTGTTTCTGTTGACACCATAGACTCCTGAGCCTGAAAATGTTTTCTTATGCCTTCTTGCTTTTAATATGTCATCTTCTTTACATGAAATTTTCATCAACCTTTTCAATAAATTCTATTTTTCTTTAAATAACTAGCTCAACCATCCCCTTCCATGGAAACCTGTGGTGTAATATGAATCTCAGAACAAAGTAAAGCTAACTGCATGGGCTATCCATATCCTTTGTCTTCATCAGACTTACTAGTTCACAGTGCCTCTTCATAAGATGTTCATAATTATTCACCTGTCTTGTGTGAAAAGTTTGAGAATGCAGCAATGAATATAAAATTGCAACTGCATTATTGTCTCTGGGGTTTCTGGTAACATTTACACTTGCAAATGCAGTTTCCCAGATAACTGTAAACATATTTTGACATTATTTTATTTTATGATAGTGTAACAAAAGAATATAAACCTGTCTTAAACATGGACTTCTCTATACACATTTCACTTTACCACGCCTCAGCCAATCTAGCGGTTTTTTAAATAAGTAAGAATGCTGCAGAAACTGAGAGCAGAAGAGTTAGAAAGAGAGAGGCAAATAAATTAGCAGAGTAAAGACGGCGGTGTATCTGTAACTGTCCCAGGAGCAACCAAAGGAAAACTGCCCCTAGGTTTGCGCAAGAGAAAACAATCAGCAAAGTAAAAACGCTTACAAGACAGAGAGGCAGTGAATCTCACAGATGAAGCCTCCTCCCAGGGGAAATTAATGTCTGTAGTTTAATCTACCCTAAGTGTTAGTGCACAGGAGAGTGGAGATAAGAATATGCATAGGGAAAATGGAAAGAGTGGAGAGTAGCAATGAGTAGGAAGCAGTAAGGGAGTGGAATGATGGACAAGATAGGGTTGCCAGATTTAGCAGATGCAATATTTGGTACATACTTATACTAAAAAATGATTCGTTGTTTATCTGAAATTCAAACTTAAGTGGGCATCTTGTATTTTATCTGGCAACCCTAGGAAAAGAGAGAAAGACAATGTTACTCCAGAATTCCTGGCTGTGTAAGGAAAACAATCAAAGCCTGGTCCTAGAAGAAAACAGGAGTCTACGCCGAAACGTTCGAATCTTCAGATTCAAGCTATTTCCGGTCTCGGGCCCTGGAAAAACGAGGGGGAGGGGAGAGAAGGCTAAGGCGGGCGAGTTTGGTCCGCCAGCGTCCCACAATCCTCTCCTCTCGGTTCCTCTTTCCTCGCTCAAGATGGCGCTGCTCGCGATACATTCTTGGCGTTGGGCAGCCGCGGCGGCTGCTTTCGAAAAGCGCCGGCACTCCGCGATTCTGGTCAGGCCTCTAGTGTCTGTCTGCCGCTCAGGCCCGCAATGGAGATTACATCAGCCCGGCGCCTCGGGAACCGCTCGTATCTGCCAGGTGAAATGTCGTTCACATGGAAAAGTAGGGTGAAGGACAAGGGGACCTATAGGGAAAAGCTTGCCCTCGTGACCTCGGGTCAGCGAGAGCACCAAGAAGAGGGATTGTTAGGGCTAACTCCGAGCAGCAGTAAATGAAGGGAATTAGGGTTAGTGAGTTGAGGAAGGGGCGAATAAAAACCTCTGGGGACAGCCAAGGGGAACGGGGCGGGAGGTTCCGAGCAGAGGGTACCTGGAGCCCTGGAGTCTCTCGTAGGATTTACTTTTTCTCTGTCGTTAACATATGGGGTAGACACCATTCCCAGCCTGCTTACCTTTCTAAATGCAAGGAAGACTGGGCCACTTTTCTGAGTTAGTAATGGAAATTGGGACAGTTTGCCTATGGTTCAGATTTTACTCAGTTGGAATTAGCAATTTGGAGGGCTATAACGTGACAGCCAGCTATCTATAAACCAGTGGCATGAATTAACTCCCTTGCTAACGGGCGTGCTCTTTGATAGGCCAAAACCATAATTATCGTTCCAAAACATAGACTGCCCTAAATTCATATATAAACATGACTGTTCTTTCATCTGAAATTACAGTGGTGTTCTGTGTGCACAGGTCCCATTGGAAGCCATAGGGCTGCTTATCTTGTGACTATAGCTATAGTTATAGTACTTCTTGATATTTAAGTCCATTATTACCTCTCACTCAAGGACAGTTTTTAAAATAATTATTTGTACTTGCTATACTTCAGTATATATTTTTATTTCCTATATACTGGCAAAAAGTTTCATTGCCACCACTTTTTCCTCAGCATTGCTTTAAAGTATTGTCAGTCTTGTGATGAGAAATAACCTCTTAAATTTTGATTCTTTGTCAACAAATATTTAACATCTACTTTGTACATAGCACTGTGCTAGATAATGAGGTACCAAGAGAAACAGTTATGCCTTCAAGGATTGTACAGTTTAAGGAGAGTGGATCTGGGCATTGTGAGAATATCTGAATAACAGAATAGTAGGTTAAATATCAAATGAATGGTATGAATAAAGGCTATAGGTGTCCAGAGCAAATAGTGCTAATTAAAGACCAGATTATAGGCCGGGCGCGGTGGCTCAAGCATGTAATCCTAGCTCTCTGGGAGGCCGAGGTGGGCGGATCGTTTGAGCTCAGGAGTTCGAGACCAGCCTGAGCAAGAGCGAGACCCCATCTCTACTATAAATAGAAAGAAATTAATTGGCCAACTAATATATATAGAAAAAATTAGCCGGGCATGGTGGCGCATGCCTGTAGTCCCAGCTACTTGGGAGGCTGAGGCAGCAGGATTGCTTGAGCCCAGGAGTTTGAGGTTGCTGTGAGCTAGGCTGCCGCCACGGCACTCACTCTAGCCTGGGCAATAAAGTGAAACTCTGTCTCAAAAAATAAATAAATAAATAAATAAATAAAGACCAGATTATAAAAAGGGTCTCATGCTGGTGATAGAACTGGGGAGAACATTCCCAGCAGGGAGAATAGGGAATGGCACTAAGTATGTGGAAGGCTGATGGAATTATGTTCATCATTCATTCAATAATTATTGAGCACCTTTACGTAAGTGAATAAAACAGAATATAATCCCCTTAAAGAACTTAAAATCTAGTAGGGGAAAATAGGTAAGTTAACAGGCAATTAAAATACAGTAGAACTGTGCAATGATGGGGAAAGTACAAGGTACTGAGAGAGTATATATGAGGGACATTAAATCTAATCTGAAGGTGGGGAAGATTGCCTTGAATAACTGATATCTAGCCAAGACCTGGAAAATTAGAAGTTAAAGAGGGAAACATGTGCAAAGGCCCATAGGTAAGAGAGACCATGGACCTTTTGTACATCTGCATTTAGTTTAGACTGGAGCAAGGAGTTAAATATAGGAAGTAGCAGAAGGAAGTAGTATATAGGAAGTAGCCTAGAGAAGCAAATCTAGATTGTTTTCTTAAGGTTTTTAAAGAATTTTATAGTTGAAAGTTTGTTAACACACGATTTCTTTATTCTACAGTCTCCAATAATGCAGATGAAGTTAAGATAAAATTTGTAGGACTTTCTCAGGCTGGAAGAATGATGGATAAGGGGGAAAGAAGTCATTAGGAATTTCAGAGGAAGCAATGGCTTTCTCTCTTTCCATGAACATTGTGCCCCACAACTATACCCTAAACTCCATTTCTGAAGTGTTAAAAACAAGGGAAATTAAACCCTTTTTTAGATGAAATTCAGAACAGAAAAGAAAATATCAGTGCATTTTACACATTAAGGGATGTATTGTATGAACTTTTGTTTTATGTATATATACACACTCCAACATGTATGTGATTACTGGGACTCATTGTAAAATGTACTTTTCACTGAGGATCATCCCTACAGCTGTGCTGTACAATATAGCAGCCACTAGCTTCATGTGACTATTTAAATTAAATTATTTTTTTTTTTTTGAGACAGAGTCTCGCTTTGTTGTCCAGGCTAGAGTGAGTGCCGTGGCATCAGCCTAGCTCACAGCAACCTCAGACTCCTGGGCTCAAGCAATCCTGCTGCCTCAGCCTCCCGAGTAGCTGGGACTACAGGCATGTGCCACCATGCCCGGCTAATTTTTTCTATATATATTAGTTAGCCAATTAATTTCTTTCTATTTATAGTAGAGACGGGGTCTCGCTCTTGCTCAGGCTGGTTTTGAACTCCTGACCTCGAGCAATCCGCCCGCCTCGGCCTCCCAGAGTGCTAGGATTACAGGTGTGAGCCACCACGCCCGACCTTAAATTAAAATTTTAATTCCTCAGTTGCATTAGCCACATTTTCAGGGCTCAGTAGCCACATGTGGCTAGTGGCTATTATACTGTACAGCATTAGATATGGAACATTTCTTCCACCATCGCAGAAAGTTCTATTGGATAGTGTTGCTTTAGAGAATATCATATCCAGCACTTCTAATTTTGTAGATGAGAAAACTAAGTCCCAGTATGGATAAATGACATCCTTCAAGGCCATTCATTCATTTATTGCCTTCTGTATGGGTTGGATACTTACATAAGAGTAAATAAGACCCTGACATACACTAGGCACACAATAAATGTTCATCAAATTCTAAAGATACTTGTCTAATAATGAATAAAGGGAAACACCATAAACAAAAATTATTCTCAAAATTGGAAGATTTCGTATGATAATATTTAAATTGTATGATTTATTATACCAGAGCCTCTCTACTACATTAGTTAATATTAAAAAGATTTATGAATATTGAATGATAGAATTTTGGGTTTATTTCATTAATATTTAAATAGTAGAAACTGAAGTATTACATAGTTTCTCCTCAGCACCTTTTATCCAAGTTTAAAGAGTCCTTGACTGTTGATTCTGATACTGATCATACACTTTCTTCATTTGATTTTTTGAACATCTTTATTGAGATATAAATCATATACCATATTAATATACCATATTCATCCATTTAAAGTGTACAATGGATTTTAGTATATTCTGTGATATGTACCACCATACCACAATCAATTTTACATTTTCGTCACCTCAGAAAGCCTATGCCCTTTGACTGTCACCCTCCTGTATGCCTCCTCTGTCCCCTAATCAACTATCAATCTATGTCAATCTCTATATATTTGTCTATTCTGGACATTTCATATGCATGGAATTATATAATATGTGGTCTTTTGTGACTGGCTTCTTTCATTTAGCATTGTGTGTTCAAGGCAAATTTATGTTATGGCATGTATAAGTAATTTATTCCTTTTTATGGTCAGATAATGGTCTATGGTATGGATATACAAGATTTTCTTTATGCATTCAACAATTGATGGACATTTGAGTTGTTTCTATCTTTTGCTATTATGAATAGTGCTACTATAAATATTCATGTGCAAGTTTTCATTTTTCTTGGGTATATACCTAGGAGTAGAATTGCTGGATCATACAGTAACTCTGTGTTTAATTGTTTAAGGAACTGCCAGACTGGTTTTCAAAGTGGCTACACATTTTATATTACCACCAGAAGTAAATGAAGGTTCCAATTTCTCCATATCCTCACTAACACTTGTTATCTGACTTTGATTCTAGCTATACTAGTGAGTGTGAAGTGGCATCTCGTTGTGGTTTTGATTTGTATTTCCTTGATTACTAAAGATGTTGAACATCTTACCATGTGCCTGTTAGCCATTGGTATATCTTCTTTGCAGAAAGATTCTTTGTCCATTTTTTAATGGGGTTGTTTGTTTGTTTTTTATTATTGAGTTGTAACAGTTCTCCCTTATCACATGATTTGCAAATATTATTTAAATCTCTCATGTGGGTTATCCTTTTAGTTTCTTGATAATGTCCTTCAAAGCACAAAAGGTTTTCATTTTGATGAAGTCAAATTTATCTGTTTTTTCCTTTTGTTGCTCATGCTTTTGGTGTTATATCTAAGAATTCACAGTAAAATCTGAGATCATGAAGATTTACTCATATGTTTTATTTTAATAACTTTATAACTTCATTGTAGTGCGATACAGAAACATTACTCATGTATAGTTCTAGTTCCTTTTCCCCCTTTGTTGTTTTATTTTTTATATATAGTGCATCTATATTATAATTCCGACAATACTTGGTCATAGTTATTACTTTATATAATTTTATGCCTTCTAAAGAAACTGAGAGAATAGAGGAAGGCAAGTATATATTTATAGTTTTTATTAACTTTATCATTTCTGGTCTGTTTACTTGTTCTCATGTATTTGAGTTACTTTGTAGAGTTGTTTCCTTATCCCAATATGGCTATGCTCCTACCCATCTCCTTTGTGATGTCATTGACAAATATATTGTACCACCTCCATATGTTTCTGTTCCATCGTTTATGCTATACCCTATATCTGAAATGCCATCTTTCTAACTCCTGTTTTTCAAATCTTAGCTCAAGGGTCAATCTATTCCATGGAACTGTTACTAGCTGCACCCCAAATTCCTCAGTTCTTCTCATGATTGAATAATGAAAGTGAGCGACAAAGAACATGTCGCAGAGAGAGAGAGAGAGAGAGAGAGAGAGAGAGTTAGTTTATTGAGGTGAAAGTGCACCTTCCAGGGTTAAGAACTGGCACACATCTGAGTGGATTGTGCCCCTAGGGTTTCTGTGTCCTCCCTTTTTCTTCCATCTGACCTCTCCTCCTTTGTGACATTGTCTCTTCCCGTTTTTCTTGACCAGTGGGGATGTCATCTCCTCTCTGCCAATGGGCGGTGGAGATTTTCACCTTATATGGTTAGGCCCACATGTGTCATGGCGCCCAAAGACCACTGGGTGGGGAGCAAACCAGTGTCATATAATGCGCCCTGGGTTGTTTCTGTTACTTTTCTTGTGACACTTGCAGTTATCTTTATCTTGTTATCGTTACTGTATGTTTGTTCACACTGCTCACTCCATACTTCTCTGCTCATGTCTTACTTTACTACCTATGCTAACACTCCCCCCCCCTCAGGATTTGGAACCCTGAATTCTTTCAGGGCGTTGACTCGTTGTCTATAACTACTTCCTGCTGGGTGGAGAAGTCGGGTCCAGGTCCCATAATCCTTGCTGCCTTTTAAAGGAATTAAGGTCAGAGCATGTGTGGGTAGAAGTGTTATCTGGCTAAATCTAAAGCATTTAGGGCAGGGGTCCTCAAACTTTTTAAACAGGGGGCCAGTTCACTGTCCCTCAGACTGTTGGAGGGCCGGACTATAGTTTAAAAAAAACTATCAACAAATTCCTATGCACGCTGCACATATCTTATTTTGAAGTAAAAAAACAAACGGGCAGAAACACCTGCATGTGGTCCACGGGCCGTAGTTTGAGGACGCCTGATTTAGGGACTCATCACTTGTGGAAATTGGCTGAAAACCTTGCATCACCAGAAGTTTTGTCTGGAATTGCTGTAGTCTAGAAGCGACAAACTTAACAAGAAGATTAAAAACACAGGCGCCTAAGATTAGGACCATCACTATTATAGTTGCCGCTGATATAATTGGTGTTAGCCAAGATCCCAGCCATCCCCTGAGAGTCCCAAAGATTAATCAGTACTTTAAGAGAGTCTTGTTGTTTTAACCAATTTTTTTCAATTGTGGCCAAGTTGATCATATACAAAACTTTTTCACAAATTCTCTTTCACAAACCTTATCACAAATTACACAGACCATCTATGACATGCTTGGACTTTCTTGTTTTGTCCTAAATTTTCCTTTCTTAAATAACCAGTTGGTTTTAGGACCAAAATTTACTGTACAAGATTCTTTATCACTCAAAATTATTCCCTTTGGTTTTACCGTCCTTATCAAAAATACATCTTTATATCTTTAACTTTCTTCACATCTCTCTCTCTCCTACTTACTGGTTCCTTCTAAGTTTTCATAAGGATTAGGTTCCTTGGCTGGTAAAGGGGAGTGCCTTGTTCAGGTTGGAATTCTTGCTTCATAGCAATTTTTTTTTTTTTTTTTTTGAGACAGAGTCTTTCTTTGTTGCCCAGGCTAGAGTGAGTGCCGTGGTGTCAGCCTAGCTCACAGTAACCTCAAACTCCTGGGCTCAAGCAATCCTGCTGCCTCAGCCTCCTGAGTAGTTGGGACTACAGGCATGCATCACTATGCCCGGCTAATTTTTTCTATATATATATTAGTTGGCCAATTAATTTCTTTCTATTTATAGTAGAGACGGGGTCTCACTCTTGCTCAGGCTGGTTTCGAACTCCTGACCTTGAGCGATCCTCCCACCTCGGCCTCCAAGAGTGCAAGGATTACAGGCGTGAGCCACTGCGCCCGGCCCATAGCAAATTTTTTTGTGGCTTTTTGGAATTGGGCCACTTCTTTTACATACTGTGTAAGTTTGTTTGTTTCAGAGCCCAAAAGTGAATCAGGATGGAAGAAAGGCCTTCCATATGGCATTTCACAGGGACGTAGTTGGAGGACCTCCTTAGGGGAGACCCTCAACCTGAGAAGGGTGATGGGGAGCATTTTGGGCTAGGGTAGGGAAATTTCCTGGCACAGTTTCCCCAGGGTACATTTTAGAGCTTGATTAGCCCTTTCCACTTTATTGGAAGACTGGGGCCGCTAGGCTGTATGAAGATGATAGTAGATTTCCATGCCTTTACTTATCTCCTTATTGACCTGTGAGGTAAAGGGTGGCCTATTGTCACTTTGTAAGGAATGAGGCAGTACAAACCTGGGGATGATGTCCTTGAGTAAGTGTTTTACCACCTCAGAAGCCTTTTTGGTTTTAGTACAGAAGGCCTCTATCCATCCAGTAAAGGTGTCTCTGATAACTAATAAGTATTTGTAGCCTTTATGAGGACTTATTTGGGTAAAGTCTGTCTGCCAGTCTTTCCTGGGATAGATCCCCCTTCTCTGAACTGGCTTAACAAGCTTGGGGGGGGCCGAGAGCCTTGGAGATTATTTTGAAGGTTCAGCAGGCAGGCAGAGCAAACCTGCTTAATGGTTTTGGACAGCTTCTTCCATGAAAAGAGTCTCTTATGAAATAGGGAAAGTCTATCTCTGCCTATATGGCAGGTATCATAAAGTCCCTTAATAACTTTCTATTGCTTGGCATATTTGAAGGGTAGCAGCTGGGTTTTCCAGTAATACCACCTGGTATTTGAGAATTCTAGAATCAGTCCACCAATGGGGGCCCCTGAAGTTTAATAGTTCCTTTAACTGATGATTAGTATAAATGGTCAGGGGGTTTCTCCAGGTGAACTTGTAGCTTTCTTCCAGTAGGAGAGCTTAAGTGGCCAGGGCCCTGAGGCAGCTGGGCCAGTCCTGAGCCACTGCATCTAACTTCTTGGACAAATATGCCACTGAGTGTTCGATAGGACCCAGGGCCTGGGTGAGTATTCTGAGGGCTATTTCTGATCTTTCTGTTACAGCCAGTTGGAATGGCTCATCCTGTAGTATCCCATGATTCCCAGGAAAATCTGGAGTTGTTTCTTGTTGCTTGGCAAGGGGATTTTCTCAATGGCAAGCGCCCGATCCTGGGAAAGCCCTTCTTCCCAGGGGTCAGTACCAGCCCTAAATATTGGACTTTCTGGCTGAACTTTGACTCAGGAGATCCTGTATCTGCAATTTACAGGAAATGGGAGAGAGAAAGGTCCTGCATAAGAGGTCAACACAGAGTAGGTGGCCCTTGTATCTACAAGAAAACTAACAGTCCTACCTGTCATGTACAGAGTTGCCCTAGGATCCAACCCCCTGATGTCAATTGTCCTTGGGGAGGCTGACTGCTGGGGCGGGCCCCTTCAGTCCAAGAACATCAGAGGGGAGGGCTCTGATCCTGGTCCCCTTCAGGGCTGGAGGCAGTCCCTTTTCCAGTGTGTGAGCTCTCCAGAGGCTGGACAAAGCATCCTTGGCTGGCATTTCTTTTTTTTTTTTTTTTTTCCTTTCTGTTTCTCAGTAGGTAGGATTTCTTTCTTTGAGCTATGAAGTCTGCTTCCAGTTGAGTTGGGGCACTCGGCCTTTGAATGCTCTGTCTCTCTGCAAAGGTGACAACATGCTCTGATGGAATTTCCCTTTGGATAACCTGGAGGGGACCGGAAAGCCTGGACCATAGCCAAAATCTGTTGGGCCTGTTTCCTGCCTCTGCATTTCTCCCTGCCCTGCTCTTCCCCCAATCTCTCATATTCCTTATTGTTAAACAGCTCATATGCCTTCTCTATGAGCTGGTTGGTTGGGGTTTGGGGTCCCATAGCTAATTTTTGAAGCTTCCTTCAAATGTCAGGGGCTGACTGATTAAGAAAGTGTGTTCCCAAGAATACCTGCCTCTCTGGAGATGGAGGGTCTGTATTAGTAAACTTCCTGACTACCTCCACCAGTTTTTCATGGAAGAGGACAGGGTTTTCTGTGGTCTCCTGGGTTATTCCCTTTACTTTGTCATAGTTCACTGGCTTAACTATACACTTCTTTATCCCTTCCTTTATACACCGAAGCATGTAGTTCCATTTCCTTAAGTCTGTATGTCCTATCTGATAGTCCTGGGGGTCCTCAGAGGGAACTGCCATTGTCCCAACAGCATACTGGCCAGGCTGAGAAACTGCCAATCCATCAGCCTGGGCAGCTTTCCAAATGTGGTGTTTTTCCTCTGCTGTACAGCAGATTGATAAGATTATATGAATGTCCACCCAGGCCCAGGTAAGGTCAAAAGATAAGGTCAGGTTTTGGAACTCATCTAGAAAATGGGAAGGGTCCTTCAAAAACCTCCCCAGTTTCTGCTTGTAAGTGGTTAGATTTGTCATACAGAAGGGGACATGTACCCTGTGGTTCCCATATCCACATTAGCCACCTCCCTGAAAGGGTACACTCCCATGGGAGGGTGGAAAGAGGCCCCTCTCTGAGTATATCCACCTGGGCTTGGCAAATTGGGTGGAGAGTATCAGGGTGCTTGCTGCACGCCAACCAGGGAGAACCAGCCTGAGGGGGAAGAGATCCTTTCTGTACTCTACCTAATGCTGATATTATGCGCTGTGGTTGAGCAGCCCCCAACAGCGAGTCATCTAGGATGTCGGGCTCCTGTGGAGGGGCTGGAGAGGGCCTAGTGACCGCTGCCAGAAGGGATGGGTCTAATGAATAATCCTGACATAGACCCACGTTATCTGTCAGTGCCATAAAGGCCTGTATATGAGGCACCTCAGACCACTTTCCTAATCTGCAGCAAAACAGGTCAAGTTGTAGGATAGTGTTAAAATTCAGAGGGCCATTTGCAGGCCAGTCCTCCCCATCTTCCAGCTTATACTGTGGTCAGGCCATATTACACAGAAAGATTAATCATTTCTTCTTTAGGGACTTAGGGTCAAATTAATCCCAATGATGAAGAATACACCCAAGAGGTATTGTCCTGGGACTACTGTGCTAACTTCCTGTCTGAAACGTAGAAGAATGCACAGAATTGTTGGGGCATCTCCCTACCCATCCCATTGCCTGGGAGGAGGTATCCTTCCTAGCACAGACACCATCCTGGCCTGTCGGGGGCCTCCAGAGACATAGACTAGGCGTGCTTACCATGGTCTCCCTTAATCTCCTTGGGTGATCCCCTTTGATTATTCCCCCTTTCTCAGGATGCCTTGGCAAGACCCAAATAATGCAAATTAGTACACCCCCTGTGAAAAGTAATTTAGAGATACCTCAAAGAGCTAAAAATAGAAATACCATTCGATCCAGCCATCACACTACTAGGCATCTACTCAAAGGCAACAAAGACATTCTATAATAAAGACATGTGCACTGGAATGTTTATAGCAACACAATTCACAATTGCAAAGATGTGGAAACAACCCAAGTGACTGTCAATGCATGAGTAGATTAATAAGATGTGGTATATGTATACCATGCAGTACTACTCAACTATAAAACACAATGGTGATCTTATTTTATCCTGGATAGAGCTTGAGCCCATCCTTCGAAGTGAGGTATCACAAGAATGGAAAAACAAGCACCACATGTACTCGCCATCAAATTGGTACTAACTAATAGACACTAAGGTGCTCCCATGGTAGTAATATTCATTGGGTGCTGGTCAGGTGTTGGGGTGGGTGGAGGGGGGTGGGTAAACTCACAACTAATGGAGACAGAGCGCACTCTATGGGGGGAGGCCATGCTTCTAGCCCTCACTTGGGCGAGGCAAAGACATTATGTGTAACCAAAATGTTTGTACCCGATAATATTGTGAAATAAAAGAAAGAAAGAAAGAAACACAGGAGGTAACATGATTGTTAAAAATAAAATAAAAACAAGAGTTTTAAAAACAAAAAAGGTTGTAAGGAGGGTAGTCTCCCTAAACTCTCCCACACCTTTCCTCTGCAGTGTCGCAACCTTTATCACGCAGTAGAACCAAGGAAATTTCTAGACGTCCCCTCTCCAAAGAGGTTGAAATGCCCTCACGCATTTCCAAATGCTTAACCAAGCAAGACACAACAAAGCACATATCAGATATCTCGAGTTCCCGGATAGAGTCCAGCAAATCTGAAGGCTGGATCTCTTCCATGCAAAAACAGCAAGGACTCTCAGGAAAAGGGTGAAAGCACTGTACTCCAATAGCTACAAAAGCTCCAGAAATCTGGATCAACGTGACAGTGGAAAGTTGAGGCAAAGTCTTACCTTAAGTCTGGAAATCCAAGTCACAGCGCCAAATATGTTACCAGCTTCCTCCCGGATCCCTCAGTTCTTCTTGTGATTGAAGAATGAGTGAGCCACAAAGAATGTGTTGCCAGCAGAGAGAGTTTACTGAAGTGAAAGCGCACTCTCAAGGGCTAAGAACGGGCATACATCTGAGCAGATCATGGCCTCTGGGTTTCTCTGTTATCCCTTTTTCTTCAGCCTGACTTCTCCTTCCTTACGTTTGTCTCTTCCCCTTTTTCTCGGCCAGTGGGGATGATGTGTCCTCCCTGCCATTGGGCAGGGGAATTTTTCACTTTATATGATTAGGCCCGGATGTGTCATGGTGCCCAAAGCCCACTGGGCAGGGAGGGGGAGGAGGAGGGGGAGGGGGCGGGCAAACTGCAATATCATATAATGTGCCCTTTGTTGTTTCTGTTACGTTTCTTGTGATGCTTTCGGTTATCTTTATCTTGTTATTGTAACAGTATGTCTTACTAAGCGTACTATTTGTTCACATTGCTTGTTCCATATCATGTCTTTCTTTCCTACCTATGCTAACAGAACCATTCCTCATAAACTCACAAGATACTGATTTCTTTCTCCTCCGAATTCCTACAGCACCTTTTCCTACAAGTAGTTATCATGTGTGTCTTGTGGCAGAGATACGATTTTATGCATCTAAAAGGCAGATACGTTCCAGTCATTTTTTTAATCTTCTGTGGAACTGGGCATGGTGTCTTATATTGTAGTAGGCACTCAGAAAATATTTGTGGAATGGATAATTAAACCCTATAACCAAACCCAAACAAAGTCTAACGTAAGAATAAATAATATTTGCTTCAGTGCTATACATTTGAAATTGAAGCTTCACTTTCTTGAGGGCAACCTCATAAATTTGTCAATTGCATTTCTGTCATTAGGTATATGGTACTATGGTGGGGTAGCATCAAAGAATGTCAGCTTTTAGTTCAGTAACCAAAGCACACATGCATTTTTTTATCCTAAAATTTTTGAGTGACTTTATTTATGGGCATCTTTTGCTAAGAAAAAATGACTTACAGGATAGAGTTCTTTGAGAAATAAGATATAAAAATTTACCTTTTGTAGAAATTTTAATAGCAGACTGTACTTTGGCATGTTCGTTAGTCCTCTGACTACATTTTATTTACGCTATCCAGAGGGGGAAGAGATTAAAGTGCATGAATATTTGCCAAGTATGAACTCTTTCTTCAACTGTTCTATCTGTAGTGACTGAACAACTCTGTGTGTGTGTGTATGTGTGTGTGTGTGTGTGTTCGCTATGGTTGTCATAAAGTACCACAGATTGGGTGGCTTCAACAACCAGAGATTTATTTTTTCACAGTTCTGGAGCCTAAGAAGTCCAAATTCAAGGTGTTGGCCGGGTTTATTTCTCCTGAGGCCTCTTTCCTTGGCTTGAACATGACCGTCATCTTCTGTCTTCACGTGGTCTTTTCCTCTGTGTGTGTGACTGTCCTAATCTCTTTTTATAAGTACATCAGTTATATTGGATTAGAGCCCTCCCTGGTGACCTCATTTAACCTTAATTATCTCTTTAAAGTTCCTGTCTCCAAATACAGTCACATTCTGAAGTACTGGAGGTTAGGACTTCAACATATGAATTTGGGGAGGTACACAATTCAGCCAACAGAGAGAGAGAGAGAGAGAGAGAGAGAGAGAGAGGAGGAAGAGGGAAGAAAGAAGAGAGAAGAAGGGAAGAAGAAGAAAGGAGAAGAGAAAGAAAGAGGAGAGAGAGAAAGACAGAGAGAGAGAAAGAATGCAAATACATAGAAAATTGGAAGGATATACTCCAAACTGGTAACCTTGGTTACCTCTGTAAAGAAGATGGGTTGAGAGGCTAAAAGACAATAAAAAGGAACTTTCACTTGCTATTATAAATACTTAGGCATAGTTGGATATACTGTACTTGTTTTTACAATGAGAAAAATTTCATATTTAAGCTTTTCAATTGGCAAACTGACCTTTTTGTATAGGTTTTATTAACATGTTCATTTATTTGAAGTCTAATTTGTTTCATCTACTAGTAATGCATTTTAACATCCCTATATATGACTCGATGATTATTTCATGTAACGTAAAAAAAAAGTCTTTAACATATTTAAGAAGCTTTCTTGGAAGTATTTGCTGCTTTTAGATTTAACCAATTTCAAGTTGTTAATTTATTGGGGAATTGAGGGGATTCTTTGGAGATTGAGTCCCAGTGTTTCCCGTTCATTATAGTGGTTTCTTCTCCTACTGTGTAACATAGGCTTTCTGCACATTTGATTTTGCCTAATAAAGAGCTATGTATAGTTATGTTTCTTTTTCAAAATCAAGTTCTTATATTTTAAAAAATTCCCCGAGCAGTACAAACCCATTACTAAAAGATTAGAAAAGCAAAGAAAAAAAAAAAAGGGAAGCTATGCTAACACTTTGGTATAACTTACAATAATACCAGATAATATTTTTATAGTGTTTTTAGTTTGCAAAATGCTTTAATATTTTACTTCTTCCTGCCTCTAATTATTCAGTGGTTTTCACCAGGATCAGAAAAAACGGTTCCCGATTGACTTAGCTTCACTGTCCAATACAGTAGACATTAACCACATGTGGCTATTTAAACTTAAAGTCAATAAAATTAAAGATTTAGTGGTTTAGTCACACTACACATAATTGAAAGGTTCAGTAGCCACATGTGTGGCCAAGTGGCTATTATATTTGACCACACAGATTTATAGAATATTTCAATCATCACAGAAGTTCTATGGGACATGGCCAGCCTAGAAAGTAATTTTAAGCAGGGGAAGACATTATTTGTTTTATGAATATGATTCTGGGTACAGTTTGAAGGATAGATTAGAAATAGGCAGGGAATGGAAATAGAAACATCAGTTAGGAGGATATTGACGTAATATAAGAGAAGTGATAAGGTCCTGTACAGCCTGTTATGAGGTAGGATTTTTATCATGAAAAGAGGATAAGATTTTGAAGCAGGACAGTATCAGCTTGTCTTAGTTACTTTATCTCAGTCTCAATGTTTTTAGACTGTAAAATAGGCATTTGAGTAAGATTTACTTTACCCATCTCCCACATTTCTGGGGAGGATAAAGTGAAATGATACATGTGTAAGTACGTTATGAATTGTACAGTGCTTTAAATTTTGCTGTTGCTATTTTGGCTTAGCCTGGTTCTGTAATAAAATACAGCCTTTGGTATTGGATTTTATGAGGACTGCTTGTACAGCACATATGGTCAGGCTACCATTAGGCTACATCATTCTTTCTGTTTTGAATGCTTCTCAAGCTATATAATTATACCACAGGTAATTGGTGATGGAATTGAAACTACAACCCTGGTCTTTTCACTCATCTTTTATCCCTTCATCTTGGTAGCTTTCCTTTTCACAACTCACACTGATTAATTTTACTTTCTATTTAGTTGACCTTTTGTGCATCTGTGATATTGTGACATACATATATTTGATCTTCGACCCCTAAATTTTTAGAATCTCTAAAGTGATGTCTCTGTATCCTAATAGTTGACTTACGGCTACCTCCCTGTGTCCCTTAGCTTCAGGATGAGGGCTGGTCACCTGAAAGACCTAGACAGGATTAGAAGGTTGGGACCTTCAGCCCCACCCCCCAACTCCAGGGGAGAGGAGTGGGGCTGAAAGTTAAGTTGGTCACCATCAATCATGCCTATGTAATGAGGCCTCCATAAAAACTCAAAAAGACAGGGTTTGGAGATGTGGAGGCTTACAGGAAGGTGAACAAGAATTCATCCATGTGCGGGGGAGGGTGGCACACCCCAGCGCTTCAGTCACAGAAGCTCTTGTACTTGGAACCCTTCCAGACCTTGCCCTATGTGTCTCTTCATCTAGCTGTTTATTTGTATCCTTTAAAATATCCTTTGTAATACATCGGTAAGCTTAAGTGTTTCCCTGAGTTCTGTGAGCCACTCTAGCAAATTAATCGAACGCAGCGAGGGGGTTGTGGGAACCCCAACATGAAGCTGGTCAGTCAAAAGTTCTGGAGGCCCAGACTTGCAACTGGTGTCTGAAGGCCAGTGGGAATGGCCGTAGGAGGGGTGGCAGTCTTGTGGACTGAGCCCTCAAACTGTGGAATCTCACACTACTTCCAGGTAGTGTTGGCACTGAATTTGAGGATACCTAGTTGATGTCAGCTGGAGAATTGATTGCTTGCTTGCTGGTGGGGAGAAATCTCCACATATTTTAGGGTCACAGAAATCTTCTGTTTTGATTGTTGTTGGGAGTGAGAGAATAGGAAAAAGCACTGTGAGTTTGTATGATTTTCCACTCACAGCATCTGTAATCTGTTGCTTTGATAAATAGCTAGAATAAATCTATTTAAATAAACCTATTGTAAAGCTATCTTTGAAACAAATTTTTATGTATTATTAGCTTGGAATATTGTCATACATATAAAATTAGTAAAATCATACTATACTCTGTTTCTAGAGTTTAATCACCACTTAACACAGCTCCACATTTACAAAAAGAATATGCCACTAGTCTTTTAACAAACATTTATTGGGCACCTGCCATTTGGCAGATATTGTACTAGGCACTGGGGCTACAACCATGAAGGAGACATAGCCTTGCCCTTCAGAAAGTCACAAATTAGAGGAGAAGACAGATCGGTAAATGAACAATTTAAATCAGGTGTGGTAAGTGCGTTCATGAGCCATGTGCAAGATTTTATGTGATCCCAAAGGTGGGGAAGCATCTTCAGTTTAGAGAGGTCAGGGAAGATTTTCCAGATGAAGAAGTGATAAATGAGTATTCCTATTCCCCCTTTTCCCCAATTGCTAGCAACCACAATTATGTTTTCCGTCTTGATGAATTTGACAATTCTAGGTACCTCATATAAATGGAATCATATAGTAGTTGTCTTTTTGTGATGGGTGTATTCCACTTAATGTCTTCAAGATTCATCCATGTTGTAGCATGTGTCAGAATTTCCTTCCTTTTTTAAGGCTGAAAAATATTCCATTGTATGCATATATACATTTTGTTTATTTATCTGTCAATGGACATTTGGATTTCTTCTACATTTTGGCTATTGTGAATAATGCTGCTATGAACATGGTATACAAATATCTGTCTGAGTACCTGCTTTAAATTCTTTTGAGTGTATACCCAGAAGTGGAATGGCTAGATCATATTGTAATCATATTTTTAATTTTTTGAGGAACTACCATAGTGTTTTCCACAGCCACTGCCTTATTTTATATTTTATCAGCAATATACAAGGGTTCAGTTTTTTCATATCTTTGCCAATTCTTTTTACTTTCTGAGAATAGCCTCCCTAACTGGTATGAAGTGGTATTTTATTGTGGATTTTTTAAACAATTTTTGCTCAAGGCATCTCATTTTTTTTTTCTCATTGTGGTTTTGATATGCATTTCTCTAATGATGTTGAACATCTGTTTATATGCTTATTGATCATTTATATGTCTTTGGAGAAATATATATTCAAATCTTTTGCCCATTTTTAAATTGAGTTGTTTTTTGTTGTAGGAGTTCTTTATATATTCTGGATATTAATTCCTTACAGATATGTGATTTGCATATCTTTTCTCCCATTCCTGGGGTTGTCATTTCACTTTGTGGATTGCTTCCTTTGATGTGCAGAATATTGTAAGTTTGATGTACTCTCATTGGTTTATTTTTGCTTTTGCTGCCTGTGTTTTGGTATCATATCCAAGAAATCAGTGCCAAATCCAGTGTCATGAAGCTTTTCCCTATGTTTCTTCTAGAAGTTTTATAGTTTTAGATATTACATTTAGTCTTTAATCCATTTTGAGTTTATTTTTGTACATGGTGTGAGATAAGAGTCCAACTTCATTGTTTTATATATGGGTGTCCATTTTTCCTAGCACAATTTGTTGAAGAGACTGTTCTTTCCCCATTAAGTGGTCTTCACAATCTTGTCAAAGATTATTTTCACCATATGCACAAGCATCATTTCTGGGACGTATCTTCTGTTTCATTGGTCTATATGTTTTTATGCCATTACCACATTGTTTTGATTACTATAGCTTTGTAATATGGTTTGAAATCAAGAAGTGTGAGGCTTTCATCTTTGTTCCTTTTTAAGATTGTTTTAGCTATTTGAGGTCCTTTTAGATTCTATATAAAATTTATGATTTTTTTCCTATTTCTGCAAAAAATGCCATTGGCATTTTGATAGGGATTGCATAGATCTCTATGGGTTATATGGACAGTTTAACAATATAAAGTCTTCCAACCCATGAGCGTAGGATGTTTTTCCATTTATTTGTGTCTTCAGTTACTTTCAATAATGTTGTATAATTTTCAGCATACAAGTCTTTCTCCTTGGTTAAGTTTGTTCCTCAGTATTTTATTCTTTCTGATGCTATTGTAAATGGATTATTTTCCTTACAAAATCATTGTTGGTGTATAGAAATACAATTGACTTTTGCATATTGATTTTGTATCCTGCAGCATTACTGAATTCATTTGTTTTCACAGTGTTTTTTTTTTTTTGAGGAATCTTTAGGGTTTTCTACATACAAGATCATGCCATCTGTAGACTGAGATAATTTTACTTTTTTCCTGTCCAGTTTGGATGCCTTTTTTTCCTTGTCTAATTGTACTGGTTAGGACATCCAATACTCTGTTGAATGGAAGTGGCAAGAGAGGGCATCCTTACCTTGTTTCTTATCTATAAGAAAAAGCTTTTAGTCTTTCAGTGTTGTGTATGATATTAGCTATGGCATTTTCATATGTCACCTTTATTATATCGAGGTAGTTTTTTTTTCTATTCTTAGTCTTTTGAACATTTTTATCATGAAAGGGTGTTGGATTTTGTCAAATGCTTTTTCTGCATCAATTGAGATGAGCATGTGGTTTTTGTCCTTCATTCCATGAATGTGATGTGTTATATTGATTGATTTTCGTCTGTTGAACCATCCTTGCTTTCTAGAAATAAATCCAAAATTATTGGATTTATAACTAAACTCGATTATTTACTCTTCTCTGAACCTACTTAGTTTATTTGTAATATTTAAATTCACCTGTATCTGAGCCATCACCATGTTAGTGTTTTTTTAAAAATCCTTCACTTTAACTTTATATTAATACTTTAATAATTTAGATTGGCACATATGATAGAAAAACTCTGTGAATAGAAAGTAATAATTTTTTTTAGAGCTAATATGGTTTCCAGGTTATTAGTCATAGGACTTCCTATTGTAATATATTTCAATTCATTACAAGGGCTGAAAACATGTATAATTATGTAATGTCTTTTAATAAGTTTACTTTTAATTTTGATTTTCTAAACTTGAAATTGCACAAGGATTTCATGTGAGAATTTTACTTAAAAAATAGAATTTTAGTGAATAAAACTGAGATTTCAGTGATAGTCATATGGGAAGGCCAAATACTGTATTCAATCCAAATTTCATTTAAGTAAACTGTGTTTACTTTTGGATGGCATTTCAAATGGCTTGTTAACTAATGTGTTAATTGCCAGCAAAGACAGTTGCTTTTTTTAAGTACGTGAAGTAATTACACATGAGTCATAGATTTATCAGATTTGGCATTAGAAAAGACTTTAGGAGTAAGATATTCCATTTTACTAATTTTACAAGTGAAAAACTGAAAAATCACATGGCTGATAGCATAACAAGATAATGAATGAAACAGGGTTAGAATCAAGCTTCTAACTTCTAGTAGAATGTTTATCCCACTATATCATCTTAGTTTTTTTTTTTTTTGTTTTTGAGACAGAGTCTCATCCTGTTGCCCCGGCTAGAGTGCCGTGGCGTCAGCCTAGCTCACAGCAACCTCAAACTCCTGGGCTCAAGCGATCCTTCTGCCTCAGCCTCCCGAATAGCTGGGACTACAGACATGTGCCACCATGCCCGCCTAATTTTTTCCTATATATTTTTAGTTGGCCAATTAATTTCTTTCTATTTTTAGTAGAGACGGGGTCTCGCTCTTGCTCAGGCTGGTCTCGAACTTCTGAGCTCAAGAAATGCTCCCGCCTCGGCCTCCCAGAGTGCTAGGATTACAGGAGTGAGCCGCCACACCTGGCTTCTGATGAACTTTAAAACATACTCCAACCTCATTTCTAACCTTTCTCACTGACACAGTCATTTTTTAAATATATATATTGTAAGCAGTGTATCTCTACTTTTAAAAAATTTTAAATTTCAACTGCAAGTGAGAAATCTTTAAATTTTCTAGGAAGGAGGACTTTTTACCATAAGAGCACCTACTCCTTTTCTCTTTCCTTATTTCATATTTGAAGTTCTTTCATAATTAATTCAAATAACAAATGAGACACTCAGAAGTTACAGTTTTAAGATAAAGAGATTTTATACCATAAATATATCTTCATGTCTTTCCCATGCCATGGTTTAGATTTTTTTACATCCAGAATCATAGAAACCTACACCTTGAGTTCCAAACAGGCTCCACAGAGCATGCGGTGTCAGACACGCTGGCCTTCATTTCCAGGTGACAAGACGCTCAGTGCAGACAGTGATGTTCTGCATGTCCCCAAGGCCTCTCAGAGAGTGCTGGTGTCAGGCCCTAATTCCTCACTCTTAGTCAGTGGTTTTGAGCTTTGCACTTACGGTCTAATTGAAAAAAAATGAAATTTTGGTGACCAATGTAGAGTTGCCAATTTTTAATCTGTCTAATGAAGGGAATAAAAAAATCCAACTACCATCTATCTCCATAATTTCTTAGAATAAAGAGCACCAAAATTTAGTCAGGACAGTTCTTTAAATTACAGGAATTTAACTTGATGGGGACTAAAACACCACTTTATTATTATTATTATTTTTGAGACAGAGTCTCACTCTGTCGCCCCGGCTAGAATGCTGTGGCGTCAGCCTAGCTCACAGCAACCTCAAACTCCTGGGCTCAAGCAGTCCTCCTGCCTCAGCCTCCCGAGTAGCTGGGACTACAGGCATGTGCCACCGTGCCTGGCTAATTTTTTCTATTTTTGGTAGCGACGGGATCTCACTCTTTCTTGGGCTGGTCTCGAACTCCTGACCTCAAGCAATCCTCCCACCTCAGCCTCCCAGAGTGCTAGGATTACATGCTTAAGCCACCACACCCAGCCTAGAATTTTTAAATTCAGTTCACTTCAGACTTTTATTATGTATGTTAACCCTTGCTCAATTCTTCCTTGGATTCTTACCTAAGAACTGAGAAATGAAAATCTAAAGAGAAATTCAGGAATAGACGGAGCTGTCATATTCTTCTTTCCTGGGGTTCTCTGTCATCACGACATTTAAAACTAACTGAAAAGTTGAGCCAAGTTTGAAAGAGAATTGCTAGTAACAGGAATAACAAGTTACCTCAGATTTACTCTTTGTTCTTTTAGCTGTTTATGTGACAAATACAGGCTGGGTGCAGTGTCTCACGCCTGTAATCCGAGCACTTTGAGAGGCTAGGAGTTCAAGACCAGCCTGGGCAACATAGCAAGATCCAGTCTTTAGAAAAAATAATAAAATGTTAGCCGGGTGTGGTGATACAGCACCTGTAGTCCCAGCTTCTTGGGAGGCTGAGGCAGGAGGATTGCTTGAGCCTAGGAGTTCAAGGCTGCAATGAGCTATTATTGTACAAGTGCACTCCAGCCTGGGTGACAGAGAATGAGACCCTGTCTCTAAAAAAAGAAAAATTTGACAAATACTCATAGAAAGACTATACTGTGAGCCAGAAAGTATAGGTTGTGGGATCACAGAGAGAAAAAGACTTGGTCTTTCTCTTCATGGATCAAACGGATGGGGAGATACGGATTCAGACATTAAATGATGACAAAAAATTACAATGCAAAATTGAAAAGGTGACAGGTACTATACTGAGAGATGCATGCTGTCATGAAACTCACTAGTAAGGAGATTTGACTTTATCATGAAAGTTAGGGATAGTGATGCCTGAGCTAACATCTGGAGGATGAGTAAGAGTTAACGAGTCAAAGAAGAAAAGGAAGAGAATTCGAGGCAGAGGGAAACACATATACAACAACTCTGATGATTGGGAGTATACAGTGCACAGTAAGGTGCTATAAGAGAAGGCTGGAGAGGTAGGAGGAGGCCTAATTATGCAGGGCTTTCTGGGTCATGTTAGGAAGCCCATAATCTTAGTAATCATAGCAACCTATTCTTAGATACTTATGAGGTATTCAAGTGTTTCAGGAAGGAATATTGCCTAGGGGTGGGAGTTGGGGGAGAATGTATTCTTAAAAAGCTCCTCAGGTGATTCTTATAGATGGTATCTGGGCAGATTTTTACTTATAAGCTTTTAACACATTTACTGCCACACTAGAGAAAAAATTTTTCCTTGGGGCCACGGTGTTTTATTACAAAAATAGAATAAAAACTTTGATGTACAAAAATATAATGTACATATACATATTAGCAGTAAATTTATATAGAATTTTTAAGATCCATATGACCAAATCTACATAAGTTTTCCAAAGTACAAAAACGTTTTTAATAAATGAGAAAATATTAGATTATTTAATATTATATTAATATTGGTGCTCACTAGATTAATTAATAGATTTAATGGAATCCAATCAATTTCTATAGGATTTCTTGATGAGACCTTGACAAAATTATTTTAATAGCGTCTCTGGAAGAATAAACTGGTGAGAGAAGCCAAGAAATTTTTGTAGAAGAGTACTGCAGGTGTGTTTGGAAGGAGAAACTTATTCTATCCAGGTATTAGACTATATTACAAAGTAAACAATGTGAAGCTGGGTGTGGTGGTACACACCTGTAGACCCTGCTACTTGGAAGACTGAGGTGGGAGGATCCCTTGAATCCAGGAATTCGAGTCTAGCCTGGGCAACATGGTGAGACCTTGTCTCTAATAAAGTAAAAATAAAATAAATAGTGTGGTACTGACATATGAATAGACAGATTATGAGACCAAATATCAAATGTTGAAACAGACCCAAATATAAATTTAATGTTTGAAAAATTCTTCAAATTTCAAATCAGTAGGGGAAAAAAGAAGAGTTAGATCTTTACTTTTTTTTTTTTTTTTTGAGACAGAGTCTCACTTTATTGCCCAGGCTAGAGTGAGTGCCGTCGCGTCAGCCTAGCTCACAGCAACCTCAAACTCCTGGGCTCAAGTGATCCTCCTGCCTCAGCCTCCCAAGTAGCTGGGACTACAGGCATGTGCCACCATGCCCGGCTCATTTTTTTTTTTCCTATATATATTAGTTGGCCAATTAATTTCTTTCTATTTATAGTAGAGATGGGGTCTCGCTCTTGCTCAGGCTGGTCTCGAACTCCTGAGCTCAAACGATCCGCCCACCTCGGCCTCCCAGAGAGCTAGGATTACAGGCGTGAGCCACCGCGCCCAGCCTAGATCTTTACTTTATACCATATATCAAAATA